>OY759157.1:11397745-11651691 GCA_963662125.1 Diplazon laetatorius | reverse complement strand
TTTTTTTCGGTTTGGGTTTAACGAACGATTATAATTAAACTGTGATAACAATTGACGGAATTTGCAGCAGCAGCAGCAGCAGTAGCAGCAGCAGCAGCAGCAGTACTATATATATATATACATATATAACAATAATACTATATATGTATTACACCGAAGAAGTACACTGAAAATAGTAATAGTACATCAAAGAGCGAATCGTCGAGCTAAACATTCAAGCCGAAGGGGCGAAAACATCTAAAACACCATAATAATGGCTTGTCTTCTCACCCGTCACGACGAAATTTTCAAAATCGTCTGTAACGACAAAAATCGTGGACGAGAGATAACGAGATGAAAAAAAAAATCACGCAGCTCACTCACGTTATATCGACGAGGAGGAATATACATTCAAAAATATATATATAAATATATATTGGCTGTATATATAGATTATATATATATATATATTATATAAATATATATGTATATGTATAGCGAAAAAAAATCGGGAACACGATCGTATAACGCGAACTCGAACCTCGCGAATTTATCGACGTCTCACCGTTTCAACAATTATTTCGACGAATGATTATCAATTAAACGTCGACAAACGAGCAATTCGAAAAACTTTCGTTGCGCCTCCCGCACGTTTGGCGAACCTTATTAAAACTCGAGAATTTACGGAAACAATCAAAAAATAATAATTACAATAAAAAAGAACCAAAAAAAATTCGTTCGAAAAAAATCGATTTGTCATCGGAATCAACGAAACTGTTGGTAGACGACCGAAATTGTACGACGTAAATTTTCGTTACTTCGACGCAAGTTTTACGGATTTAATCGTTCATTTATCAATCGAAAAAAGGTTATGTTCATTTATTTAAAACTTTTTTTTTGTTTTTTTTTTTTGGTTCCTTACGAATCTGTCGATCGTTGCACAACGACGGCGCGACCTTCGATTTAATCAAAAAATATATTCCGTTATATATGCGTGTCTGTGTTTATTTTTTTTGCTTCTTTCTGTATTTTTCGTGCTTTCTTTCTTTCTTTTTTTTTCAAGGACAGTTGCTCGCGATCGGATGCTGACCGAGACTGGCGGTCCTGATGCGAAATTATCGATACGACCGAATGCAAAAATAAAAATAAATAACAAAAAAATATTGATTTCTTTATTTATTGTTTTTTTTATTTATTTTTTTGGTTTCTTTTTCGTCCGAGAGACCGCGACAGTTACGACGCGACACAACAACGAAGATGTGTTCTCGAAGAAAGCCGGATGCTTGAGACGATAAGTCTATATGTGTGTGCGTGTGTGTGTGTAAAAGAGCGGCGAAGTCGTGATGGGTGTTGGTGGTGGGGGTGGCGGTGTACACGGACGAGATAAGGGTTGCTGCTGTTGCTTGTGCCCGATGGTGATGCTGATGCTCTCTCTCTCTCCCTCTCTCCCTCTCTCTCTCTCTCTCTCTCTCGTGCACAGTTGTATGCGCGACGCAAATGTGTGTTTTAAAAAAACGTTCTCTCGGTGGTGCCGCGTCGCCACCTGACAGACGCGAAGAATTTGTTTTTTTTTCTTCTTTTCTTTTTCCCCCGAAAGCAGGATTTCCTCCTCGCGACCATGCGCAACAAATTCAATCGAATTTTCCAGGACGTTTCCAGTGGCGACGCGACGACGTCGAAGACACACGTTAACGACCGCGACTCTCTGTTCTCTCTCTTCATCGACCACTGCAAACGCACGATATTACCGACCGAGCAACGTTGACGAATCCAACCATTCGCTCCGTGTGCTTCGAATTTTTTTTCCCGTCTCCGTTTTTTTACGTATTTTTTTAAATAACTTTTCGATTGTCCGGGAGAAAACAAAAATGTCCATTTTGTAGCGTCGAATGGTTTTTTTGTCTCGATTTAATACAAAAGGAAAAAAAGAATGTTTTATACGTTTTATAGGATGCTAACTCGGTTTTTATTTTTGTTTATATGTTTGTTTTTTTTTCTTTGAATGTCTTTTTTTGTTGTTTTTTCGTTGCCAAATGCTTGTTGCTCTCGACGCGCGTTTGCGCATCACGGCATTCATTGGCCCGTGATACGAGGGCGCATGATCGACGGTGGCGCGACCTGCCGGCCAATCTTCGCGACCCATTGCCGGGGGTTCCGCGTGAACGCAGAATTGTTTTGCCGGTCCTGGAACGCGAAAGCTGGGCGAAAAAGCACAACGTGCTGCTGCTTGCGAATCTTGCGACCGCGTGGACCGCGTGCGTGTGTCACTCGATAACGTGCAGCTCGGTGAAATCATGGCCGCTCCGGTTAAGAGACGCGAAATTGACGAAGCGACGAGTGACAATGACGAGGAACCGATGAGCAGCGACGACAATGACGAGAAAATTTCTGACGAGCAACAAGTAAGTGTCGACGATTTTTTCTTTTTCTTTGGAAATGCCGGATAAACGTGAAGAACGGGCGTCGGCTTGAACATAACCTCGATTCGGCACACGCGGCAGCCGTCTGTTCGGACCTGTGCAATTGTTTCGTTGACGTTTTATCGATTTTTACGGTTTTTTTTATTATTGTGAATGTGTTTTCGACTTTTTTTCATTCTTCTTAATGATTGTAATACTTTGTGGCCGATGATGTTTTTTTTTTTTGTAGTTTTCGATGTATTGCGACGTTTCACGAATAATGGAAAGGGTTTGCTATATATATGAGTGTGTGAGTTATGGCTGGCAACATGCACGGCTGTACTTCGGGTTGCCGCTGTTCGGCGCTGTTTCGTGCAGTTTTATATAGATATATGCATGTACTTGTAGCTAATTTTATGTTCAATCCTTTGTCTCTGAATCACGAAACTGATCCTTCGTTTTTACGCTTTCTACAATAACATATCAATTGACAATGTTACAACGAATTGTACAAAACAATTGTGAAAACATAACCAATTTCACACAAACAATTCGATAATTCGATTGAACATGAAAACAAAAAAAAAAAAGGGTGCAAAGTAGAACCTTGCACATTGCTTCCTCATAGTTTTGTACCGTTGTCAAATTATTGAGATGTAACGTAGAACCTTGCTCATGGCTTCTTTATTTAAATTATTAAGATGTAAAGTAGAACCTTGCTCATGGCTTCATCATCTTCTTACACATTTGCCAAAGCTTCTTCTATGAGGAACCATGTGTCGATCAATTTTGGCTTCCTCATAGAGGAAGCTTTGGCAAACGTGTAAGAAGATGATGAAGCCATGAGCAAGGTTCTACTTTACATCTTAATAATTTAAATAAAGAAGCCATGAGCAAGGTTCTACGTTACATCTCAATAATTTGAAAACGGTACAAAACTATGAGGAAGCAATGTGCAAGGTTCTACTTTGCACCCTTGTTTACTTTTGTGACGTTGCGGGCTCCTTGTGAGTGCGATGTGATGATGTAAGTCGAAATCAATATACATGGGGCAATTCATGTGAAATTTGAAAAATTATAATTCTTATAAAATCTGAACTCCTTGTTAGATTTTGTCCAAATTCAATAGGAAATCTCTTTCGATGATAGTGCAAGTTTGTACTAAATTTCAGCCGGATATCTAGAAAATTATGGAAGCTAGAGCACTTAAATTGAATTTTGGAAAAATTTCAAAACGCCATAAAATCTGAACGTCTTGTTGGATTTTGTCCAAATTCAATACGAAACCTCTTTTGATGGTAGTGCAACTTCATACCAAATTCCAGCCAGTTATCTAAAAAATTATGGAAGCTAGAGCAGTTACATTGATTTTTGGAAAAATTTCAAAACGCCATAAAATATGAATGGCTCGATGGATTTCGCCCAAATTCAATCGGGTTTCTCTTTGGATAATTGCGCAACTTCGTATCAAATTCAAGTCCGATATCTCAAAAATTGCTCCAGTTAGAGTGTAAAGATAGTTTTTTTCACATTTAAAAATGCTTTAAAAGTAAAGCAATGCGTGGATTTTTTCAAAATTCGGTATCGAGCATCTCCCTGTACTCGTACAACATTATACTGAATTTGAGCTCGATATCTCTAAAATTGTGGGAGCTAGAGACCAAAAATAATTTTTTGAATTTTTAAAAAATGCTGTAAAAACAAAATAACTTGATAGATTTTTCTAAAAATTGAATTGTGCTATGCGCCGTGAACCCTTTACATGTGTGACAAATTTCAGCTTGATATCTCGAGCCGTTCTCAAGTTGTGAGCGGTCAACCATTACTACACACACACACACACACACACACACACACACACACACACACACACACACATACATCCGGACATTTTTTCTAAATGTGTTTTTTAGGTGTTTTGAGACATACTGAACACGTTTTCATGAACATGTCGAAAAAAAAAAATTTCACGAAAACAAAGCTTCCTCTATGAGGAAGCAAAAACAAAAAATATTCATTCATATTGATTTCTATCATTATAATATTTATTTATTCAAAAATCGGTGACGATTATTCGTGTCTGAATAATTGACAGAAAAATCATGAAGGACAATCTCGCAAGAAGATCGCAATAGCGAGTGACGAAAGATATTTGCAGATTTTTACTAATTTTCTTACAAACCTGTTTTTTATCTCTTTTTTTTTTTCTTCGTTTTGGATTATTCCATTCGCGACAATGGCTTGATGGTTTGGAAACATGTTAAGGAAGACCGTCGATGTTTCAGGGTATGGAGATACAAGTGGACTTCGAAGGAAGAAATCCGCAGGATCCGGATTTTCATGGAATCAAGACCCTGCTACAACAATTGTTTCTAAAGGCTCACATAGACCTATCCGCTCTCACTAATATAATAATATCGCAGAATTACGTGGGATCGGTGGTTAAGCAATCTGACGACGGAGAAGCCTCCGACGACGACGACGACAACGACGTTAACGACGTATTCGGGATCACCACCGTTGTCAATGTGTCCGCCAAACAGGTAAAGACAGTAGAAGCGAACCGATGGATTATTTTCAACCCTCAGCTAGCATACAAGGGGCTTTTTGACCGTGACGCCCAAAATGATTTTCTGCGAGTGACCAATCGATTCTTTTGCCTTGGAAAAATTCTCATATATTTTTTTATACTTCCTCGAAGAGATACCGTAATGTCGTTTGGTTCAAATTCAATATTAACTACGAAAGAAAATATGTTGAAGGTGAAGAAAAAAAAAGTCAAATTGGCGATTTTCACTGGAAAAAAATCAAAACTTCAGATGAAGAAAAAAAAACAAAAAAAAAATAGACCAATAGTGGATGTTGGAAAAAAGGTATTTGTTCTAAAAAATAAAGAATAAATGTCTTGGATCAGAGTTCAGTTTTTGCTTCGGAGGCTTTTTGACCCAAGTGTGCCAACTAATTGTCAATTCCCATAATAATTCGTTTCAAAAATATAATTTACGTTCTTCTTCTATTTTTCTTCTTTCATTACAGCAAGATCCCTGCATCGTGCAATTGAGAGATTTGTTGCGACAATTGGCGAACGATCACGCGACCGACGCGACGATAAACATCGTAAAAACGATTCTCGAAAATGGAAATTTGGGTCTGTTGATAAACGAACGTTTCGTGAACATTCCGGCTCAAATATCTGTTCCGCTTCTCGAAAATCTCATTGCCGAGATGGAACGTGCCAATCGAAAAAATATGTCGTTCAAATTTGATTATTACGTGATAATATGCAAACTCTACAAATACGCGGTAACGGATAACGCGAAGAAACGACGTAGCAAGAAAAAAAATTTAACGGACGAGCCGGATTTGATTTGGAGCAATCCGGAGGAAGAAATTTTGGCGGACGATGCTTATTGCTCGTTCGAATTTTCGGTGGAGAAGGATTCGGACAGCGGTTTGTCGGGCACTTGGGCCGAGGACGACGAAGAGATGGTGCCCCACAGACGCGTTCTCATTATCGAATCGTCCAAGCTACGATCGAGTCTCGATAAGATTCGAAACGTCGTTTCTTAACCGGCTCGAAGGGCGAAAACTCGTGATCCACAATGATGATCGGACCTGTTCGTTGTTGCTTGAAAGACTGGACGGAGAAGAATACGTTTCTCGTACCTCATTCGTGTAAGCTTTTTTTTTTTTTTGTTTTTTTTTTCAACGAATCAACCAAACGCTTCCACATTTTAAGAAATGTCGAACCAATTGCGCGCTTCCGCTACTCGTAGCTGTTCGCGCCGTGTACCCAAGCTTTTTGTATAATATATCATATATTATTGTAACATTATCATCGTTATTGTTATTATTATTATTATTATTGGTACGACGTGGATTATTAATCGTCGTAATTGTTAAAGTTATTCGGATACGACTAAGGTTGAGACGGCGCTCTCGATGCGTTATGCATTTATTTTCATTTTTTTTTTTAACCCGTAATGGTGACACTGGGTCCAGCGGACCCAAGGCAATTTTTGAATCGATGTAACTCCAAAAATATAGTTCCAAATGGAATGTGTGGGGCCATTTGTTGTTGTTTGACGGTTCCACAATAGTCTCTGTTAGTTTTCGAAAACCGTTGCGGCGTCAGTGCATCGGTTGGCGCGGATTTGTGTGGACGTGTTTTTCGTTCGGGTCCGCTGGACCCAGTGCTTGATATTATAATATTTTTTCCTCAATAGTACACTATTTCGAGAGTACAACCCAACAAGATTTTTGGATTTATCTGAAAAATTGAAAATCTGGCGATTTTTTTAGTAGAAAAGGGTAATTTTTCAAAAAAATGTATTCTCGCGTTTGTTTGTAAAAAACAAATTATTGATAAAGAAAGAACAATTGGATTATAAAGAGGAAGTCTTGAACTTCATTCTCGTACAAGATTTAAGTCAATACATGAAAAAGTAGAAATTGGCAACTGTTTTTCCGCGTAGAGTCCGCTGGACCCAGTCTGACCATTACGTAATTTTTTGGAGGTGTGACCATTACGGGTTAATGTTTTTTTCATTTTTTTTTTTTTTCGTTTACTCATTCCTCGCGCAATATCGGCTTCATTGGCATCGAGAATCTCGGCTTACGCGTAAGAAATTACATTTTACACGAAAATTTTATATTAAGAAGAAGATCAATCATTTTTGATTGTAAAAGTAAAATATAATTCTTTTAACGGTCATTGGAAGCACCAATGTGAGTGACATATGATAATCGAATGTCTTTTACGCTTAAGCGATAATTTTGTGGATGAAATTGAGGGGACAAAAAAAAATAATAATAATGAAAAGCACCTCGATATTATCGCAATCTTGGGGGAGTTTTTTTTCGTTACGAGGAAACGTCGGTGAATTTGAAAGATTGTCTGATCGGTTTGGCTCTTCGTCTCATGGTTCCCAAAATGTTCAACATTTCCGAGACCGCCGGTGACGCGGTTTCCGCTTCTTGTCTTCGTTTTTTCACGTCCTCTCGTTGTTTCTGCAATCGAACATATTAATCCACGAATTATCAATCGCGTTGTTGCAAAATTTTGTTAATTATTATCGGCGGGGGACTTTGTGTGTACTCACATCGGTTTGCTTAAGCGTGAACCGTCCACCTTTTATCTGATTGATTATGTCGTCTATCGCTGAAAAAAAATCGCAACGATGTTTTACAATCATTAAAAAAAAAAAACTATAAAAAATCAATGGATTTTTATCGTTCCGTCTGAAAGCTAGCTAAACTACGCTATGTAGACCAAAAGTTCACATGAACAATGTTGTGGAGAATGTAATTTCCTACAAAAAAAGTCCTGAACGGCACACTCCTAACATCGATAGTTTACGCGTGGGAAAGCTCGAAAGTCGGGGAATGCGAGATACCTTGTGACTCGTAGACGTTCGGAATTTCGTACGTTCGCAAAAAAATGGTGTTCAAAGCATCGCGTGTTCTGAATTTCGACCCCCACCCAACTCAATATGAGACACTGGAAGAACATTTCACTTTCGAGTCTGATTGATAATTATTATTTCTATCTCACGATGCTATTTAAAAAAAAACAGGTTAAAAGTATTCAAGATAATGATTCAATGACATTTAAACAGCCGAATTTTTTAGCCGACGAAAATTTCATTATCGTCAAGGATCACAGATCAAAACCTGCTCAATTCCACGATTCTAATACCAACGAAAATTTCCAAAAATATTCCTGGTTGTAGATAAAAAAAATTCCGCTATATATTTTTTTTGCTGCATAATATATTAATCACGAAATCAATCGACCCCCATTCTGTCGACAAAATAAACCTTTCAACCCGCCGAATAAAAACCTATTTACCCGATCAACGAGTAAATTCCGGGTCAAAATGACCCCGCACGATTTCAACGAGTCACCGTTCTAAATACCAGATCCCGATTGATCTGAGAAAATTCAGGGATATACTTTCACCGTCTCAAAATGTGATGACGTAGTATAGAATTGTAAATATCATCATCAAAGACAAGAAAAAATTCATAAATGCAAAAAAAAAAATTATTTTCGAAAATGTATTTCGATCAAAGTCGAGGCATGGGTCAAATTGACCCGTTACTCGGCGGGTTGAAAAAGCAAAAAAAAAAAAAAACTTGTTTCCATTGCATACCCGGTTGTTGGGGAACCGCCAGAGTTTTCTTCGAATTAATACCAAGAATATTTTCCATATCCGACAACGCTGTCGGATTGTGATTGCCCGAGGCGATGCTTTCTCTGGTCGCGAGTCTTATCGACGCAACGCCATTGCCCGAGGCCAATTTCGGTGGCAACGGTGGCGGTGGCGGAGGCGGCGGAGGTGCCACGTTCGTCGGATTCGTCTTGAGTTCGGTTATTTTATCCTCCAAATCGCGCACAATTCTCTCGTAATCTTTGACAATTTTTTCCGCACGTTCCGCACGTTCGACGACCATTTCCAATTCGGATTCGGCGAGTTTCAATTTTTCCTCGACTATCTCAAACTCCACGTTCGCCTCTTTTTCCTCCAATTTATCTTGAAGCATCTGCAACTGCGACTGATGATCCTGATGTTCCTCCTCGAGGAGTCTCTTCAGGGACTCGACCTCCTGGAGCACGGACAACAGCCGGCCGTTCGGATCGTCGCTTATCTCGGCCATCAGAAGTGCACTTTGGTGAGCCAGAACGTTGCGCTCTTTTTGCACCTGAGACAAATCGAAAAATCAATGAAAATAAAAAAATAAACATAAATAATTTTTTTTTTCAAATTAAGATGAACCGATTTATTTTACTAAAAAAAATATAAGTGCGAGAGATGAAAAAAAGAGTGATAAAGAGAGCGAGGAGAAATTACCCTGTCTGCTTCCATCCTCATTATTTTCGCTCTCTCTCTTTCCGCGTCGCATTGAGTCTTCAAAGCCTGAACCTCGTCGGCCACCATTCTCGATACTCGTTCCATGTTGTCCTTGTGGACCCTCAGCTCGCGAATTTTTTGCTCGTCTGAAATGATCAAGAACAAAAATAATATCCAACAAACTGTTATTACAAAATTATAATTTTTTTATTTGGCGAACGTCAAGTTTTGCAGATCAAACTTTTTGGTTCAATATTCATGAAAAAAAAAACTAAATAAATAATTTGCTACGTAATTTTACTCAATGAATTTACGAAATTTCATTGGTGAAAAAATAAAAAATAAAACATTCGTTATTTCTGAATAATGCATCCAACATTTGAAAATTAATTCGACACTTGAGTAAAATCTTAGATATAATCACTTGAATTAAAAAAATGTATCGAGCCAAGTATTGATATAGTAAAGTTGAAAAAAAAATTTTTTTCAAAAATATTATTTCATAGGGACCGTTTTTTATTATCTGAATAATAAAAATTAATCGTCGGAGATACCTTTGCTCCTGAGTGAACGTTCTTCATCGAGTTGAGCCGAGGCGAGAGCGGCCTGTTCCTGAGCCTCGAATTCTTGCAATCGCGCGGCGTTCAATTCCGTCTGCAATCTCGCTACTTCCTGGCTGAGTTCTGCTCCGAAAAAAAAATAACCAACATTTTTTTTTCTTTCAAACAATCGAATAGAAAAATAATAATTGCATCGAATTGTTCGATCATTGGCAATTGTCGACGTTACCGGTAACAGTTTCTCGCAATTGTTCGATGTCGGAATCGGAATTGGCATCTACTTCGTCCGACAGATCGACCTCGCCCGGCAATTCATCCGGACGCGAATGAAGAAATTGTTGAACGAGCACTTGCGAACGTCTCTTCAATTCACGATTTTGTTTGTACCACTGAAACATCCGTGGTCACATCGTTCAAACACATTGTCATCGTATCAATTCGACATATCTATGGGCATTCGATGCCAAAAATTTATTTGACTTTTTATTTATTTTTTCGAATCACAAATTGTTTTTTTATATTTTTTCAACGATTATGAATTATTTGAATGAATTGTTGATATTGAACGGATGTTGTAATTTCACATGGATTACGATCGATGATATTTCAGTCGTGAAAACTTTTTGGAATACATTTTGTACATTTGTTTAAAATATAAAAATCAGTCATTTGTTTAAGATATAAAAATCAGTCTAACCTGAGACGCTTGCTGCATTGCTTTGTGCATTGCTCCAGTCTCGACTTCGTACTGACGTTTGAGTTGCTCGTACTCTTTGCAAACAGCCTCGGATACTACAAATCGAATAAAACGTTTGTTATTATATTGTATAATATTTAACGAGACCGTCGAACACTCCTCCTAATTTAAAAAAATAATGGTCATCGCGCCTCTGTCATTAACCATGAAGTACATAGCTAATGACATATATATACGGTAATTATATATGCATATATATAAAATGTATTATGTTCACACTGCACCTGTGCGTAGCTTGTGAATATTTCGTTCCTTATCCTGAACCTGCGACTGCAACGTCTCATTCTCCTTTTGCAATTGTCGAAATTTTCTTTGCAATTCCGTCTGCTCGCGATTGGCTGCAATACAAAAAATTCAATCCCCACCCCCCAAAATCACTTTCACAACAGATAATACATTTTTAACGAATTGATTTTACAATTTTTCACATACATTACGGAAAAATTTCAAAATAAAAACGAATGGATAATAAAATGGATGAAATAATTTTTTAAAAAATAATTAAATCGCCTGAATTAATTTAAAATTTTCTAAAATCATTTATTATTATTTTTTTTAGGACAAAGGTCGGAAAAATTTATCGGAATAACTTAATTAAATTTATCGGAATAACGCCTATTAAAATGGCAATTCTCAATGCATCGGGCTAAAATTGAATACAAAAAAAAATCACAAATATAAAACTATTTCCAAACGACAATCTCAAAATTTTCGAACGTCGTTGCAACACGACAGAGCAAAAAAAAAAAAAAAGACAGTAAATAACGATAAATTTGTTCTTTCATATTTACCGGATTCCGTTTTGTGAAGAAGATTTTTTCGCATTCGTTCGGATTCATCGTATTTTATTTTCCATCTGCCATCGGACGACGAACTGTTGCTACGATTTAACGATTTGAAATTATCATGACTCATTCTTTTGGCGGGTGACGATGGCGAATTGTTCGCGAACCCGGATTGCAAACGTTCGTCATTGCGTTCGACGTTATTCGTGCGTACGATGGTCGACTCGTTGAACGAATTATCGTTGAATCCGGAATAATTGGAAATTTTGTTGGGTTTCAATGTCGATTGATTGACCGAATCTTGAAGTTTCTCGAACGATGCACGTTGGGCGGCAACCGATATTCTACGTCCCACGACATTTTCGCCAACGCGTTTCAACAAGTACGACGATTGTCCATGATTGTTGTGATTGTTGTTCGATTGACCGTTGTTTTGCGTCAAACGATTTTCCGTGTGTTTAACGATGTTGGAAATTTTTGGTACCGGAATGTGCGAAAGATTGGCGTTGGTCGACGACGATGCCGACGATGAAAATCTCGATTGCGAATTATCCATCGAATTATCGTGAAGCACTATCTTCAATTCGGTTTTATTCATTGTTCTTCCTGGATTATTTATCGCCCGTGGTAACTTCCGGCTTCATCTACTGTGGTGAAGATACACATTAGAAAAAAAACGTGAGAAAATAAAAAAATATACAATTTATTATTATTATTATTATTATTTTGGAAAAAGAGATGAAAACAATATTTTTTATTTTTTTTCGATAATATGGAAAAAATTAAGATCCCGACGGCACGTGTTAATGTTGAGATAGGTCGGGGAAACTTCGCGAATATTTTCTTTGGGTTGTTTGGAACCTATCTGGGGTGCGTCCATTCGTCGAGCCATACAAGGATCACTCTAATAAATAAATAAATACATAAATAAATAAATAAATATATATATACGTAGTTTGTTTGTTGCTTCGTACCAAAGTTTTCGTCAATCTCTGTTGGACCGAAGAATCGAAAATAATAAATAAAAAAATAATAAAAACCGTCTGTTGAAAAAAAAAAAAATTATGAAAAATAATTGACGAAAATGATTTTATTATCACGAAATAATGTTTTCGCTTTGTAATATCGTAAAATTTGCGAGACTATTTCCATCGATAATCCGAATTTTTCATTAATTCATAAAAACAAACAAAATAAATGATTGTTGTTATTTGTTTGCAAATTATACGACAGATTTATCCGTGAAATAAGGGTTTTCGTAGAAACCGATCCATTGAAAATGGAAAATTAACCGGAGACTCGATGCGCATGGACCGCGAGAAATTGACTATATATAGTGCATGGGTGTGCTATAAGTAGGTTTTCGAAGAGCAAGTGCAACTTTCCGAATAACGAAGGACGAAAAGGGAAAGAGAATGCGAGAGTGAGTGAGAGAGAGAAAGAAGATCAAGAACGAGAGAGAGAGAGAGTCTCGTAGCGAGAGCTTTAACCACGCAGGGTTAATAATCTTTCGATGTTTCTAAAAATACATCGCCGCGTGTTTCACGCCTCTGCACCCCTCGAAGACACAGAACCGAGTTATAGATGAGAGACGTGCTCTGTTATAGAAATTACCCTAAAAAAAAAAAAAGAAAAAAAAACCAGTTGCCTTTCCCCCACGTAACTCAAACTTACGTGTTCGCTCTTATACCATTCGTCAACATCCATTCGAAAGACTTCGATAATTGACTTTAAGTTTTTTTTACTCCAATTCAACAAAAATGTCATCAAAAATCATCGAAATTTCATTACTATGAAAACAAAAATATATGAATGAAAAATTGAAAGTAAAAAAAAAAGAAAAAGACATTGAAAATATAATTTTAATAATTTGTCTCTGGTTCTTGAATTATTAAAACAAATAATGATTATCCAGCATCAGATGGTTCGTTTAATTTTGGTTCAATTGATTTGCTTCTTCTACATATATCTGTCTTCTTTTTTTTTCAAGTATTCAAATAACGCACCTCGAAAATAATCCGGAAGAGTGTTTAAACCCTATTTTTTTAAATTTTTTTACCGAATCAACGATTCTTTTTAATATCCAGGATAAAAGTCCCTTATTTAGGCAGCTGTTAGTTAAGGTAATTTTGATTATTTTTTCTTTTATTTTTTCCAAGTATATTTTTTTCAAACAAGCTGATAAAAGATATATATATTTTAAAATTCTGTTTTCCACGTGAAAACGTCTCATTTCTTTCTCAATCCTTCGAATAACCCACCTCAAAACAATTAATCCACAAAAGTAATGAAGTAAACATTCTTTTCGTTCACAACACGTGTCATATCACATATTGCACTGATAATACTTATATATATACATACACATATATATATTCAACTCGTAAACACTACGGAGGTGTCTTCACTCGTCACCAATTGACGTGTTAATTTTTGTTCATCAACATTTTTCAAACAAAAAAATTATTATTATATTTCATTATATTCTATTATCATTATTTTTTATTTTTTTCAAATTCTCGCAGACTTTAAATGTGACACGAACGCGGCGAAAACCGACGACAAAGTACGGTTCCTCGATCGTCAGTCCGAAGAAGTCGGACCGTGAATGCGCTCGTTGCGTTTCTCCGCGCTCAAGCGCTCAGCGTTGACGCGAGTTTGGTGAAAAACCATCGAGGCGCGCACACAAAAGAGACTTTAACACTCTCCTCCACTCGGTCAGCTCGAACACGAACCCGTGATCGTGGGTTATAACGTTGTACGAACGAAACGAAGGATAAAACGATGGTTAAAGTCGACGAGAGAATGTTGCAACGCACCGACGACCGTTCACCGTGTGTGATACATATATAATATATATATATATATACATACATATATACATATCACACATAAAATAATAATAATTCCAAACTGCAATACGCTGATATGCCACTTTTATACACGACGCGCGCCCAACTGCACAACCTTCGGGATACCTTAAAGAGTTGCTCAACGTCGCACCTCGCAATTCTTGATTTTTTTTCATCCATTATCATTCCCCACACCAGCTCGAGTGCGTTGCCGCGCTTGCAAATTATAATACGGTGTACCGATCGCGTGAATTATCGCGATTGGCCAAATCGTTTTTTTATTTATTTATTTATTTTTTTTTTTTTTCTAACTTTTTCCTTCGAGGCCGAATTTTCAAGATTTCGCGACTGGGAATCTTTCTTTCGTTTTGTTTTGACAATCGCGATTAATTGCGTGGAAGAGTGAAATAATTGCGTTACGAATTGTTTCGGGATTGAAGAATATTTTTCAAACAATAATTATCAATTCTAAAAATTTTTTAATACTTTTTTTTGCGGATCTTTCAAACCGGACAAACGATTTGTTGAAATTTGTTTCGAATTGTTTTTTTGTCTTTTTTTTTCGGTAATTTTAGAGTTTTTGAAGTGTTTTTGAATGAAAAAAGAAAATGGAGGCAATTTTTGTTTGTTTATTTATTTATTTATTTATTTATTTATTTATTTATTTATTTATTTATCTACTTATCTATTGCAAAACGTGAGACAAATTTTTAAGGATACGTTCGACGATGAAATTATTTTGATTATCAACGATAACGATAATCATAATTCGCGATAATTCATCGGTACATCTGCCACATATTTTTGTATGCACGATATACGGTTTGTTATTTTCATATTGTTGCTGTTGTTGTTTTTTTTCCGCATTCAAAATTACAATCCAGCCTTCGGATTGCCGCAATAATTTTCGCGCTCCCGCCATCCGACCGAGACGGGTGATGCTTGCATTATAATGACGTCACACGGATGAGTAACTCGACCTCTTATATTCTCTTCTCTCGACGCGAGTGATAAGCTGCATAACAATCGTTGCAATCGTTGCTCGTCTTCGTTGAATAAAAAAAAGTAAAATTTCAACGAAAAAAAATAAATATACATACATATATTTTTTTTTCGTTGAAAATTTCCTTTTATATAGAGTGAACATTTTCATTTTTTTTTAATCGTTCCGAGAATTCGTTGATCAAACAAAAAAATAAAAATTGACGTCATTCGCGTTTCGTTATATTCACGACGTGAACTTTTTTTTTTTGTTTCTTTTTTTTCACCCCAAAACCACTGGGCCCACCCTTGAATTTAAAAAGAATTTCATAGCTCTCGTGATTTATTTTTTAGAATGAAATGGGATTGAAAGTCAGCTTCGTTACACTAATTCGGGATCAAAGGATTATAATCATCGAAATGTTTGACACACGAGGGATGCCCGAAGCGTTCCCCGATGTCCGGTATTTTCTGGTCACGGTTTAAGGTTTGAACCCCAGCCACAACGATGACGAACAAACGCTGCTCGACCGAACCGCAGCATCGTACACCACATACACGACCGATTTCCTATATATATATACATATATACACGTGTGTATTGCCTCTGGTCATATTACATATGAATCATTCCACGGCAAATGGTCAAACCGCATTATTATTATTTTTTTTTCTTCACCGCCGATTTTTAGTTTTCCAAATCTTATAATAAACCTTAATCCTTGGAAAAAAAAAACTAACGAAATTCTATCAGTGATTACACGAAATTACAGAAACCGTCGCTTCTGATCATTGTTTCTGAATTGAAATAAAACTAATTGATTCAAAATTTGATGAAAAAAAGAAATTATAATTTTAAATTAAAAACCAAAAGAAATTTTTTAAAAAATTGAAATTTTGAATAATTAAAAATAAATAAAATAGCTTTTTTTTAAGATTTTTCTTTCTTGTAATTACCATTGATACCAATGATTCCGAACGAACGAATATTCTCGAAACAAAATTCGACGATAATCGCAAAGAAAATTATGAAAAATTATGAAAAAAATCCAAAAGTCGATTTGCGATGGAATGCTCCATATATCGTCTCCGCCCGTGTGTGACGAACGCTTGTGCACACACAACTTCACGAAATGATACCGATAAAGCGTATGGAACAGTTAAAAAAAAATCATATCTACACATCCATAAAAAAAATCAAAAATTAATTTTTTTTTCATCATTTCATCTCCGAGAATCTCGCGTTTCTGTCAGGTCGAAACTCACATTATGTACATACATTGAGGGTCGAGAAGCTGTGTCATTGAGTCATATCCTTGAACATCCGAATAATCTCGTGGCATGGACGATTCTCCGTCGTGTGAAAAAAAATACTCTTTGTTCTCTTGTTCTCTTCTCTTTACACACACACACACACACACAGCTCACAATTAACCGCAACAACGATTCAACGAATACTCGACATTTAAAAATCCGCCTCGAGTTTTCTTCAATCAAGAAGAATGATCTATCCTCTCGTTAACTTCTGCCAACCGATTTATCACCATGCACATATATATACATTTATATAATCAATCTTCTCTATACTCGCTTGAAATACACTTTCTCCGCACCGGTTTTTCCCGCCGCGCGTGACCGATGCGTATATATCGTTACGACGTATATGTTACATACGTAAGACAAATGAAAATTGAAAAAAAAAATTAATAAATAAAATAAAATATTCACGCACTTAAATTAACAATTTTCAACAAACTATTGCAGCTCATTGATTTATGCATTATATATATAACATATATGTGTCAGTTCGTTGATTGGCATATATGTATATATATATATGTGTGTGTGTGTATATGGTACTCGTGAGTTATTTGATTTTTGTAATTGAATGAATTAAAACGTGAATTAAACCCGATTCGTCTTGTAAAATTAAATGCTAAACGAGACTCTCTCGAACGCGTTGACTGCTCGTGCGGACGATCACGAAGCGTTTGTCGTACTTTGACGACTATCCGCAACGTTTTACTCACGAATTATTGGACCAAGAGAGCGAGCGAGACGAAGCTGGAAAAAGAAATGAGAATGAAAGAGAGTGGAATACGACGCGTCTGACGTCTCCCACGTGTGCTTCTTCGAATGAACATATATGTGTGTGTGGGTGTGTGTGTATGGGGCATTCCATGTGAAATCAGACGATCAAGACCCAACGAAAAAAAAAAATGTCACGTCGGAATTTAAAAAAAAAATCATTTTTTCACCTACCGAAATCACAGAAGAAAAAAAAAGAATCATAATTTTTTAATCACGTCCAATTGAACCTTTTCTCACTTGACGATCGTTTTTAACTTCCTCGAGATTTGCAGAAGAATCCGAAAACTGAAGAAAACAAAAATCACGAATGTTCTTGGGGTTGGATGAGAGGAAAAAAAATGATGGACTCGATCGGTGGGAGTCTGGGCATTGAGACGGACAGTCCCATACATATCCATCGGAAGCCTCGACCCACGGTAACGGCAGAAAGAGTGGAGATATTTTCATTTATCCATTTATTTATTTAATTATTTATTTATTTACTTATTCATTTATTTTTTCATAACAAAAAAATGAAAGTGAAATGATTGATTGCATAAGTGTATAAAAACAAAAATTCGTCCCAAATTTATCAATCCATTGTAAAATTTTTATATAATTTTAATAACGTCCGTTTGATTTGAAAATAATTTTTATTGCAGAAAGTCTTGGCGTCGTCGAACGAGGGTTCTGAAAATTTATCACCGAGCCTCTCTCCATTGTCTTGTATAATTTCTTCCCCCTGGTTATCGTCATCGTTACGGGTCTTCGACGGAGAGAGCGCGAGAGGAGCGAGAGAGATAAAAGAGAGGGAGATACAACTCGTGTGACTCACACGAAGCTGATTCTGTTCCCGACAGATCCGTGAAAAAACAAAAAAAAAAGAAACCAGTCATCGCTGTTGAGTTACTTTACATTCAACTCGCAGGTCTGTTGAAACGCTTGCGAATCATCGATTCCAAGATACTTCGTGGAAATACCAATCGTCAGTCAGTCTCGGACGTTGCTTTGTTTTATCACGATAATCACGATTTTGCACGCGGCATTGTCGTGTACATACGTCGGCCGATCAAACACCTGTTCGCCACGATCATTCTTTTATCATGCGTTTTGTTGTTTCATTTGCATTTCTCGTTCAGTCGTTTTGTTTTTTTTCTTTTTATTTTTCTTTCTTTTTTTCGCAACTCCAAAATCCGTGAAATAATTCAAGTTTGATTGATAAATTTAGTAACGTACAAATAACTTTTTGATTCTATCGCTTTGTACGTGAATTAATGCGTAAATCAATTCATTATGATAATTTTTTGTAGAAAAAGATTTTTTTTTTAAATTTAGTTTCTATTTTTTATTTATTTTAATATATTTATACGAAAATCAGTTTCCACGGTCGATGACCCAGAAAATTCACACAATAACATATTTCAATGATAATGAATAGAAATTTATGATACAAATATAATGAATACACGTTAATCATTTATATATAATAGACAAAAATTACTTTCAATGATAATAATAAAAAAAAATACAAAATAACATTTAAAAAATTATCAAAAAGGTTTCATCGAAATGATCGAAGAAAAAAAAATCATACTATTCTCAATCACGTTGGATCGCGATAAAAAAATAAATTACAATATTTCTTTGATTTATTTTGAGTTGAAAAAAAAATAAATAAAAATTTTCCCCAGACCGAAAGGCAATTCATAAATTTAAAAAAAAAGTCAATCAAAGAACAAATTTCTTCCAAAAAAATTTGCAAACTTTTTCAGTTGTGACATTACACAATGGATGACTGATGAAGAAAAAAATTCCGACGTAATACACGACAAATATTTAAACCTACATACGTATAGGTAATAAAAAAAACTATAAAACACGACGTGTCAAACGTGTTTGTTTGTAAAGTCTTATCACAATGCCCGAATATCGTCTTCAACGCGCATCGAAATATTTTTCGGAGCCATACAATACGATATACAGATACATCACGATTCTTATCATTGCGACCTATCTCGCACTGAGACGGATTAAGTTTCTATGGAATTTATAACGACCCGGAGCATTATATGCGTCATCGCACAAAAATTCCGAGGCCTCTGTGGTGTGTTCCTCTTCCAGCTACATATATACATATATATATATATATATATGATATATAGTATATATATATATATAAAGCAACAGTGGTACACCGCTAATCACACATTCGATCCCACGACCCATCCATAATGATTTTTTTTTATATTCCATCCCCGATGATTCAATCGATTTACTACCCAGTACTGAAAAAAAAAAAAAAAAACAAAAAAAATTTAAACCGCATTATCAACCGCAAACGTGTACGTATAGATATATGCATATGTACATTATTTCACACACGTGCACATTTGCAGTTTTCGATTGCATATATATATATATAAATAATATAGTAAATTTTGTAGCCGCAAGGTGAGTCAGTCACCGCTGACACTATAACGACTCTGCACCAGACTGCTCGACACACTCGCGTCATATCTACACATATATACATACACGTATATACTACGTATATATACACCAAGGTGTGTTGGAAAAAAAGTCAAAATTTTTTCAATTATACCGGAAGTTTCTGCATTCGAAGTAGATACTGTCGCGAGACAACTGTCAAAATTTGAGCCCAATCAGACAATATTCATAGGTTCCGCTTTCACGAATTTCGATTTTTCCTTTTGATCAACACGTAAAATAATGTTTGAGATTTTTTTCAATTAAATTTTGAGGTAAACGAAAAATTCTGGGTATGGTAAATAAGTGAAATTACTTAGTACTAAAGTCGCTAAAAGTAGATACATATTTTTTTTAACAATAAAAAAAGTTATCAAGCATTTTTTATTTTTTTATTCGTCAGTTATCAATTATTTTTGTTAAAAAAACATTTGTCAACTATTTTCTCATCAAATTGCAAACCAAAAATATCTCCATTTTGAACGACCTTGATACTATGGATTGACCTTACTTTTCTTATCCCAAACTTTTCACTTACCGGAAAAATAAATTGCAATTGAAAACGTGAAAATGTTTACGTGCTTGATCAGAGGCAAAATGGAATATATGTGAAAGCGGAACCTCTGAATATTATCCGATTGGGGTCAAATTTTCACGGATGTCTCGCGATAGTATCTACATCGATTGGAGAAACTGCCAGAAGAATTGAAAAGCTTTAATTCTTTCGACACACCCTAATGTATGTACATACATATACGATACGAGTTGTACAGCTGCGCGTGTGAGTTTACATGTATATGTCTATATATGCAGCAACGATTTCAAGTTCCTCATTGGCGCAGCGGGGGGGGGGGGGGGGGGGGTTCAGCCATTGGTGCGTACGTGGGTGAAAGTGTTGAGGCTGCTGCACCACCCACACATCTCCATCCGCACGAATCTACACCAACGACCCCGACGACCAACAGCTGACCGTCATAACCTCACTTTTCGTTCAATTCAATCGCGTCCCGTGTTTCCCAAAATGTTTTCATTTGATTCAATCGTCGATTTTTAGGTTTTGTCCGTTTTTGTGGTGCGATCGATAAATCAATCGTTAGGAACATCGAGGCTTCAATATGGGAAATCAATTGGTCGGTATAGCTCCGAGTCAAATATTTCCGGTTGAACATTATCTGACAGATCACAGCGATTTGCTGTTCGACGTCAAGTAAGTCGTCGAAATTCGTTTTTTTAAATTTTTTTAATGTCTTTTCAGTTTAATAATTTCGTTGACAACAGTTTAAAAAAACGAAATGATTCTACGATTTTTTTTTTTTCGTCAAATTTTCGTCGATATTCAGTTTGGGCAGCACAAGATTCTTCAAAGTAGCGAGAGCGCGCAGTCAGGAGGGTCTGATAGTAGTCAAGGTCTTTGCCATTCACGATCCGACCCTGCCGTTGTCCACTTACCGGGATAAGCTGGAAGACATAAGATCGAAGTTGTCATCCGCCGTCAATTGTCTACCCTTTCAGCGTACGATCGTGAGTTTGTGGATGATATAAGCACGACTTATTGCGAATCGACCTGACTTTCATTAACCGTTGGATCTGTTTTTTTTTTTTTCGGTCAAGCTCGCGGAGAAAGCAGGTTTTATCATGAGAGAATACGTCAAGTATTCCCTTTACGACAGAATCAGCACCAGACCTTTCTTGTCCACTATTGAAAAAAAATGGATAACTTTTCAAGTTCTGTACGCTCTTCATCAAGCGCACAAGGTGAGAAAAACTTTGACGCATTCCGTTTTGTAACTGAGATGCCGGTTTGGACGACGAATCAACATTCGTGGCCATTGATCCTCATCGACAACAACTTTCTGTAGTTTGTTCTTTTTGTTTGTTTTTTTTTTACACAACATTGATGACGGGTTTAGGTTACTTTGCCGGGAAAAGTCGTTGTATGAAAAATAAAGATTTTTGTTTGAATCACAGTTTGGGGTTTGTCACGGCGACATAAAGCTCGAGAATATCATGATAACCAGCTGGAATTGGGTCCTTCTCACTGATTTTGCAAGCTTCAAGCCGACGTACTTGCCCGAAGATAATCCAGCTGATTTTTCGTATTTTTTCGATACCTCCAGAAGAAGGTAAAAATATTCAAGCACCAATTGTCAATTGACATTTTCAATCACCTGTTTTTTTTAAATTGTATTTTTCATAAACTTCCCAATTTTCAAATTTTTGCTAAAATGAATCAAATTTTTCCTTTTTTCCGTTTTATTCAGAACGTGTTACATAGCACCGGAAAGATTTGTGAAAACGTTATCATCCGAACTGAGCAATACAATGTTACTTCCGGAGCAAGAACTCAAAACCGGCGATCTTCATCCTTCGATGGATATTTTTTCCGCCGGTTGCGCACTCACGGAACTCTACAACGAGGGTCATCCACCTTTCGATTTTTCACAATTGTTAGGTAAGTAAAAAAAAAGGAATTGTCATATAGTCGTAGCACGAGTTCCAAGCTAAACGAAAATACGGTGAACAAAAAATTATATATATATATAAGGTGGTCCTTGTTTCGGTTTTTTCATTCATTTGGGCGCTTCCAGATTATAAGATAAGGTTCGAAATAACTCAAAAATATGGGAAACACTATTTTATATGAACGGCAAACTTTCGGAGGCTGTCAGCAGGGTTAAGAAATTATAGAGATCTCGAAATTTTGAGGATCTTTTCTTATTATTAATTTCTAATCGTTTTAACCTCTGGGAGCAGCAGACACATTGATAAGTTAATAACTCATCAACGTAATATACCAAATTTTCATTAGAAAAGTTGTTAGTATTGATGCGAAACATTTTTTAAGATTTTTTGAAAATATGGTTTCCGTAAAAAAAAAAAAACTCCCTTCATAGCGTCGCCATTTTGATTTTGAAACATTTTTTTTCGGACGTCCTTCTCCAATCCTTACAAACTCTACTTAAACTATTTTTTCAATTAGACCCATATTTTTCGTGGAAACCTAATGTATGAATCAAAATAATTTGCATTTCATGTGTTTTCAAACGTTTTACGATTTTTTAGCTTACAGAAACAGCGAGTATTCGGCGAGCAAGCATCTCGACAAAATCGACGATCCGGGAATACGTGAATTGTTGGGTTCGATGTTGGAAAAAAATCCTGCGAATCGAAAGAGCGCGGAAATATATTTGTCCCAAGCACGTGGAAATGTATTTCCGGAATATTTTTATTCATTTTTACAATCTTACATGTTGATTTTTTCGGCCGCGCCTATACTCTCGCCGGACGAGAAGATAAATCGTTTGAAAAAAGACATTGGAAATATAATAAACATACTGAAAGCCGATGACAATAACGATAATCGTAAGAACAGCAGCGAAGCGGAAAAAACGGAAATCGCGAAGAACAATCGTGCGAACACGATCGTGGAATCGGTAAGAGACGATTCCGTTCGCAGTGACGATAACACAGTCGTCGAATTCGACAGCGATTTGAGTTCGGAAAAATGTGATTCGCAAAACCCGGAAATGCGTGAGAGTGAAAAATTTTCCGGATCTATGGAAACCAAAGACGACGTGCGAACGAACGCGAATCGTTCGGAAAAATCGACGATCGACGAGGAAATAACGAAATTTTGTCACGACGAAACAACGGAAACGGAAAATCTCGATGGTCTCATTATCATAACTCAACTCGTTACTTCTTGCATAAGAGGTTTGCATCATTCACAATCGAAACTTCAGAGTTTGGAAATTTTGCTCGAATTGGCGGAAAACACGTCCGACGAAACTATTCTCGATAGAATATTGCCGTACATTGTGAGTACAGATTTAAAATATATATATTAGAATATATATCTTAGCAAGGGTCATTTTTGAATAATTTGTTTTTGAAAATATTATTTTTTGAATATTGGTTTAACGTTCTTTCACAGTTTCATTTGGTTCACGATCCAGCGCCACGGGTTCGCGTATCGGCAATTCACACTCTAACGAAATGTTTGTATCTGGTAAAATCCATACCGCCCACAGACGTAAACATATTTCCCGAATACATACTTCCGGGTTTGTCGCACCTCACCCAAGACGAAGCCGTTATAGTGAGAGCCGCTTACGCCGAAAACATTGCCCATTTGGCTCACATTGCGTTGCGTTATCTCGAAAACGCTCATATAACAAATTTGTGCAACAAAGAAGGTCCGAAACCGAATTACGACACCGAACTTCAAACATTGCACGAAATGGTAAATACGACTGATCATCAAACTTTCACATAAATTTAAAAAACATTTTTTAATTCATAAATTATTTTACAATTGCACAATTATTTTTATTATTATGATAATTATTTTTTCTTTGCATTCGATCGTCGATTCAGGTACAGCAATCGGTGGCAATGTTACTCACGGATTCCCAGAATCTCGTTAAACAGACACTCATGGAAAATGGAATAAACAAATTGTGCGTGTTTTTCGGTAAACAAAAAGCCAACGATGTTTTATTGAGTCACGTGATAACATTTTTGAACGACAAGGAGGACAAACAATTGCGAGGATCGTTTTTCGAATGCATCGTTGGTGTCGCGGCTTACGTTGGCTGGCACAGCAGTCCCATTCTCGTGCCCCTGTTGCAACAGGGCCTCAGCGATCCCGAAGAATTCGTCACGAAAAAAGCCATAAACGCCATGGCCACGCTCACGGAACTCGGACTTTTGCACAAATCCGCGCTCTATCAATTGCTGTCCGAGACCGTTGTCTTTTTGGTAATTCAAATGCACGGTTTTCCTTTCCCATTAAAAATACATGGGGCAATTCATGTGAAATTTGAAAAATTCTAATTCGCATAAAATCTGAAACTCAATGAACGATTGATCTGAAAAATAAATAAATAAATAAATAAATAAATAAATAAATAAATAAATAAATAAATAAATAAATAAATATATAAATAAATAAATAAATAAATAAATAAATAAATAAATAAATAAATTCAAATTATGACTAAAATTGAAAAAAATACATTTTTTTTTCATTATGACTGGATAATCGTCAACGTTTGTTCAACAGGTACATCCAAATCTGTGGATCAGACACGCGACGGTAGGTTTCGTTTCCGCATCGGCGAGAACCCTCAACCTCGTCGACGTTCAGTGCAAAGTTCAGACTCTCATTCAACCTTATCTCAAACACTCGTTGATACAAATTGAGAAAGAAGTTTTGCTGTTGGACGCTCTGGTGCCCGCGGTACCACGAGCCGTTTACGACTCCGTGCTGCGTTACACGAACATGGATGAACTTTTCGGGGTGCTCGAGGAACGCAAAGTCGCGAGAACCAAAGCGATTTCCGGTAATGTTACGCAACACAACATAACGAGCGTATCACTCAAAAATGTAAGTTCGATTATTATTTTATTATTATTATTATTATTATTATTATTATTATTATTATTATTATTATTATTATTATTATCATTATCATTGTTGTTGTTATTATTATTTTTTTGCTAGATTATTTTCATACGTCCAGTTTTTATTGAAAAAAAATTAATTTTTTGTTTTGTCTTTGGTTTATCGATTTTTTTGTCTTCGTTAGCTGTTCAGACGTTTGAGATCGGATTCGATGACGGACACGGTCGAGGATCATCTGATTATGATGAAGACGCATCTGATAAAAATTCACAAATACAGTCTTTCGTTAACCGCGAGCAAACTAAGCGCCAGCAAAACCAAGATCGATGGAAAGCTCGAATTGAATAGCATGAAGGACAAAATTCGTCATCACATAGTCGTTCTTTATCCCGACACCAAAGGCGATCTCGGAGTTGCGGGATACAAAAAAATGGATCGAAGAACTTCGGACACGGCTGCGACTTATGCGACGATGAATCAAGAGTGGCGAACGATGTTTGCCGCCCACGACAATTCTCAGGTGAAAAAGGAAAAAAAAAAAAGAAAAAAATGGAAAAGTTTCGAGAAATTGTAGCTCGAAGCTTCGACTTCAAAATTCTGGTTCCATGTTTTTCGTATATTTATTTATTTATTTTCGTATTCGTCAATTATTATCTCGATAATTGATTTCCATGATTAAACGTAAAAAAAAAAATGTTCAAATGATTTTATTGCATCGTTTTTTGAACAGACGGTCGTTAAAATTTCGGACATGGGGGGAAGTAGCGGTAGTCCAATTCCGAGCATCCACGGAGGTGACATTCATCTGTCACCGCAGCACAGTCTAACCGACACCAACAGCATAAACGATCATTCGTTGCACGAACGTTCGTACATTCAGTGTGAGTCGAATTATGCAGAAAAAAAAACAAAAAAAAAAAGAACCTTGAGGGGAGAGTTGCCTGTTGGTTCGGACATTCTCAGGTCAATTTTTTCGCAGGACCACGTCGTTCTTCGACCTGGAGCACGATTGCTTCTGTTCTGATAATCTAAAAATAAAAAAAGTTCTTTAAAATTATAAAAAAAGACAATCAGGCATTCGTCATCAGCCATCGTCGTCTGAACTACGATCATATTTGTAGAAAAAAAGAAAAAAACGTTTTAACACAATGGTAAAACTGTTTCGAAAATTTCCTGGATTTTTATTCTCTCGTAGTTTCATCATTTTGACATAGCTTTTTTTTTTTCTTTTTCAATTCGATCGTAGTTAATCACGAGAACGTAGTTAATATTTTGCGACGAAAGAAAAACTGTATGAATTACTCTCAGGTATCGATAAAAATCGTTACCAAGTTTCATTGTAAAAAAAAAAAATTTTAATTTAAAAATTCAAAAATTGAAAAATTAAAAAGTTGAAAAATTAAAAAATGCCGAAAAAAATCCATCTTAAAATGTCCGAACGAAAAGGGTGCATTCCTTCCCCCCTCAAAAACAAACGAAACTGACAAAGTAATCCACAACGAAAACCAAACGAAATTATATTTTGATTTTCAGACAGATGCGCTCCGTGCAGGCTCGAACTGCGTCAGCTTACTTACAGAAAACAGGAACAACACGCCTCGGCTCTGAGAGCTCAACACTGGGCCGACAACATTGCCTGGCACGCTGGTAACCATTCGTCTACGGATCAATGAATTTCATTCGATTATCACCTCAATGTTTATTTTTTTATTTTTTATTTTCATTCCCACATTGTGTTTCGTGTTCGTGCAGGCACTCGTCTTTTGCCGAGCGGATGGAGACCCCGCGGTGTGCCCGTGGCCCATCTTCACGAGCACAGAGGCGCGGTAAATCGTTTGGTTTCCATACCGGATTCCGGATTATTCGCGAGCAGCGCGGCCGACGGTTGCGTGAGAATATGGGACGCTTGCAAGATGGAAGGACGCAACATAGCAAATCGTTCGCGACAGACTTACGTGCACCGAGGCGGACCGCTCGTTGGTTTGGCCGTGTGCGAACAGGGACAATCGTTGGCCAGTTCGACGAGCCAATCCGGATCGGTTTTTGTCATTCGCATCGAACCCAATTCCAGCAAAATGAACGTTTTGTACTCGAGACAACTCGATCTTCAGGTACGATTTATTCCAGGGTGGGGCTCGAAGTTCCGAATGAGCAATGTTCAGAAAGGCCAAAATTTCGAACGCGCGATGCTTCGAACGACAATGTTACGAATGGTCGCGGCGTAGAATGAAATTGTTTCGAATGGTCAAAATTTCGAATCGCATTGTAGCCTTCCGAACGCCTACCTTTCGAGCTTTCCCACGCGTAAATTATGAAAGTTAGAGATATGCCGTCGCGGACTTTTTTATAGGAAATTCATTTCTCTACAACATTGTTTATGTGAACTTTTTGTCTATATAGCGTTGTTTATCCAGCGTTTGGACAGAAACAAACAAAACGATAAGAAAATCGATGCATTTTTACCTTCCCGTCAAAACGCTGGTTAAACAACGCTATATAGACCAAAAGTTCACATAAACAATGTTGTAGAGAATTGAATTTCCTATAAAAAAGTCAGTGACGGCATATATCTAACTGTGATAATTTACGCTAATTTTTAAATTAACGATAATTTTTAAAAATAGAAAACTGCTGCGGTTTTCAACATTTCCTGGCTTTCGAGCTTTCCCACACGTAAATTATCACAGATAGATATATGCCGTCACTGACTTTTTTATAGGGAATTCAATTCTCTACAACATTGTTTATGTGAACTTTTGGTCTATATAGCGTTGTTTAACCAGCGTTTTGGCGGCAAGGTAAAAATGCATCGATTTTCTTATCGTTTTGTTTGTTTCTGTCCAAACGCTGGATAAACAACGCTATATAGACAAAAAGTTCACATAAACAATGTTGTAGAGAAATAAATTTCCTATAAAAAAGTCCGCGACGGCATATCTCTAACTTTCATAATTTACGCGTGGGACAGCTCGAAAGGTAGGCGTTCGGAAGGCTCCAACGCGATTCGAAATTTTGACCATTCGAAACAATTTCATTCTACGCCGCCCCCATTCGTAACATTGTCGTTCGAAGCATCGCGCGTTCGAAATTTTGGCCTTTCTGAACATTGCTCATTCTAAACTTCGAGCCCCACCCTTATTCCACTCCCGAAGGATTAGTCGTCGATTATTCGGGCATTTTTCAAGTGGTTTTTTTAGAAATTTTTCGGGGTTTCCCAATTATTAAAATTAAATTAAAAAAAAATTAGATTAAATTAAATTAAATTAAAAAAGTTATTTTAATATTAAATTAATTTTAATTTAATATTAAAATTGAGTAATTAAATCAATAAAAAAATTATTTAATTAATTCATTTTAATATTAATTAAATTTTAAAAAAACTGGAACGTTTGTGAGATCATTCTCAGACACAATTGGACGGAAGAACTTCAAATTAATTGCACAGTAATGCATCTTCTTAACCGACATATTCGCCACTTGGTGACACTTTGAAATATTCACACACGAGACTTGAAGAGGGGATAAATGGGTACACGGAAAAAAAATGAAAAATGTAATTTCATGCATCATGTGGGGTATCATTTGAAAGGGCTTATTACGTGGAATACAAAAATATATATTTTTTATGACACGCTGTGCGTAAAAGTACGGTTTTAAGCTCGCTTCGTTCGCTTCAAACTCCGAACAAACTGCTTTAAGGTCCGAAAAAATGCGAATTTTTTTTCTCACGTCAATTCAGGAGGAAGGTTGCGCCGTGGACGTGCAATATTTGGATTCCGGTTCGCAATCGGTTCTCGTTTACGCATCGCTCTACGGATCTCTGGTGGGTTGGGATCTCCGATGTCCCGGAACGACTTGGCGATTGGAAAACGATTTGAAACACGGTGTGATAACGTCGTTCTGTGTCAACAACTATCAGCAATGGTTGACACTGGGAACGAGTTCGGGGGTCCACATATGCTGGGATCTGCGGTTTCAATTGCCGATAAGCAGCATAAAGCATCCGACCGGTTCGTCCGCAACTCCAACTCAACAATTATAATACATTAAAACGGAATAATTCGTTTTAAACAATTTTTTTACTAACTTTTTTGTTTGTAATTTGTTTTTTTTCAAAGGTTCACGAGTGCGAAAGGTGATAACACATCCGACCGAACATTCGTGGATAATTTCGGCGGTTCAGGGTAACAACGAGATATCAATGTGGAATTTGGAAACGGGATTTCGTCAGATGGTACTTTGGGCTTCGAGCGCACCGCCTTTGAGCCACTCCCAAGAGGGTCACAGCGTTTGCGCAATGCATTCGGGATCTATAGATCGTTCGGGATTTTTATTGGCCGGTGGTACAGACATGAGATTACGTTTTTGGGATCTCAACGCACCGAACGAGTCTTACGTTGCTTTGCCCGCGGCCAACGATGTTATTCTACCAAATTCACTGGCTTACGAGTGAGTAATCTGCATCGATGCCATTAATCTCGTATCGATTCAACGCCAAATTTATTGATCATGACTATAGAGAGACAAAATTGTTTCGTAGCCATTCTCACTAACGTTATCTCTAATTTTTTTATAATAAGTACTATTCCACGATTTTTTGGGATAAGGAAATATTCCACGTTTGTGATAAATAAAGATATAATACAATTTTTGTTGAAATATCATCATTTTCGTTTTTGGATCATGAATCTACGTACGTGTGTCAAATTTCATCTTCATTAGTACATATATAATCGAGACCGAAAGCATAAGGGTTCATAGACTGCTAGAACCCTAAAAATCGGTACTAGAGAAGAAAAATTCGACGACCTTTAATGCATACCATTCACAACTTCAATCAAATAATCGCTGTGACTGCTAAATTTCGTGTATCTTTATGGAAAATATGATTCAAAGAAAAAAACATATATTGTTGATCGTAATTGATTCGAATGAAAAAAAAAATCTCTAAAATAACTGACGACGATTTCTTCTTCTTTTTCATCACGATGGCAAATTTTAATAAAAAATCGTCGATTATTGTTCGTTAAATTGATTGAAACGCGAAACCTTTTTTTTTTTCGTTTTTCTTCAGGCAACGATTGATCGACGGAACGAACGTGGTGCAAGAGGTACTCGCCGGAGGCGGCCCGATTCCCACGTCCGGTGGCAGCGGCGTGAGAGGACGTGGCTCGACCGACGAAACCGGACAGGGCCAAGAGACACCGTCCTCGGGTCATCACGACACCATATCCGCTGTGTCCATGTCGAACACGTGTATACTAACTGGCAGCACCGACGGTCTCGTACAAGTGTGGAAATGACTTTCGGATCCCTGGTTTTTTATTTTTACTTGAATTCTTTTTTTTTTTAATATTTTTATTATTTTTTTCCATTTCGTCGTCCTTCGCGGCGACTGGATATCCTCGTGGAACGCGCTTCGTCGAACCCGCTCACACGTCAGTCTCTGCGTGTTTGTAAATATTGTATCAAGGTTGATGTGTTAAGTTTCTCGATCGTTCGGCGAAGTTCGTGTCGATGATTCAACTAAATTATTTTTGTACATAAGAACGTATGTGTCTGTGTGTGCGTGTGTGTGTGTGTGTGTGAGAGAATTAACGAGTGTGTCAGACGATTGTGATATTTACGTACCGAAAATGATGAAATAAGCGTGGATTAAAAAAATGTTTGGAGCGTGTGAAAGAAAAACGATTGAAGAGTAATTAAAAACAAAAAAAAAACAACAACAACAAAACATTTAATCTGTTTAATTTATTAACGTTGCATATTGCATACACATAATGCGATAAAGACACAGTTTGCGATATAGCACAGAATGTTAGAGAGAATTACGCGCGAGTGTATTACAATCGTACTCTTCAGGTGATCGTCGAGTATCGCCAAATTCTTCATTTTTCGGTCGGTCGTAAACTCGAAGAGTGCGTTCAGTGCGTCGATTTAACGATAAATCAACCACGCCGTACGCGCTCTATCGACAAATTGTTACGATTATGAAAAATCATATTTTTAAATAAAATTGCAAAAACTGTACAATAATTAGAATAAAACTATGAAATATATAAATATATATGTATATACTAGCTGACCCGACGGACTTCGTCCCGTCCAATATATGGCGAAAATAGAATGAAATCAAGTATTGATTTAATTGAATTCTATTCAATTGAACGATCTATTTTTATTGAACTGAAAAACGAAATGTGCGCCTACAACGCCACCTGTTGAGAATTTTCCAATTTTTTTTCCCTCAACCTTCGCGTAGCAATTACGATAAAATCCGGAAAAGGAAGTATCCAAGTTGGTCCAGTCGTTTTCGAGTTTTAAGCATCCGAACGAACCACGATTCATTTTTATATATATAGATATACGTGTTAATATCGATAAACATGAAAAATCATTATCAATAAGTACAAGCCGGGGCCGCGGGATAAGGCGACTGACCCGGATAAGCGAAACCGTCGGCATTGATCGTTCGACAAATTTCCTTCCATCGGGCTTTGCCACCTTTTCCCTGACGATGTCTGCCACGTCTTTCGCCGTTGTACCCGGTCCCCGTGCCGAACAGGTCGAACCACGGTGCGGCCAACGCGTGCACGATCAACAACACAAACACGATTATCGTTTTCATCTTCGCTCGTTTATCCGTTCCAATCGATCGGACGATGGTGTAGAATCTTTTTTTTCTTCTCTTCTATTTTTCTCGCTGTTATTATTTTTGTTGTTTCTTTTTATTTTTCCATTCGCTTCGTTCCTGTTTGGACAGTACAGTGGTAATTGTGCGTTAGATAGTGATATGTTTGTGCCCACGGCAAAATCGCACAAACTTTTTATTTGGTTTTATTTTTTTAATAATTTTTTTTCATTGAGGGGAGAGTCGTGTTTTCTTTTTTTTCGATTTTTCTTGCATTTTCGTCAAGTTTTGAAGTCCTTCGATTCACAGGGCCCGGTCAATATTCAGATTTATTGTACAATAAAAATTCATTCTAATCATTAATTTATTATCGTTACACAAACGTGATTATAATATCAATTAACGTGTGATAATTAATTGTGCTTATTTGTTTGACAAAGTATTTGAAACAAATCTTCATCGAACTTCGCCTGAACTTCGTCGATATATTTCGTTACAAACAAATTCCTGCATCATCCAACAGCATCTTCAAAAAATAGTCACTCGGTTTCATCGCAACGAACCCCAAATTTTTCCAAAAAAAAAAATTCCAAAAGGCAATCGAACGAAAAAACAAAACTCTCCCCTCAAATTTCTCTCTTATCCTCGTCCAACGACTTACGTTTCGAATCGCGGATTCAGTTTCGCCACTATTCGCCGATGTAATTAACACGTATGAAAAAGCCACTGTGATTATGTGACGAACTAACCATTGCGGTTGGAAAAAAATAAAAAATAAAAAATAAAATAATTCCCGTTAGCGTATTATTTAAATGTAATTATCAAAGTTGTGGGATAGAAATGTGAGTTATCTTTGCGGAGCGAACGTGGGACGTTCGTTCCATCAATGAAACTTGGCCGAATGGCCGGAACGTTTTTATATACGAACCGAGTTGCCCTACCGCGCGCTTTCAAACAAACAAAAAAATCCCGGCAACGATGAATCTCGTTGATACCAGTTGACGGAGTTGCGGAGGGACAACAATTATTCTTCCAAGACGGACGACGTCCATTCTTTTTCCTCCTTCCGTTTTTTTTTTATTTTTTAAATTTTTTTCTCGATTTTCATTTTATTTTATTTTATTATTATTTTTCTTTATTAATTCTTTTTCAATTCCTATTTTTTAATCCCGGCTGATTCCGTCACGAGAGGACAACACTTTTTTTCTCAAAACGGCCGACGTCTGTATTTTTTTCTTGTTTCATTTGAATTTAAAAAAAATTCATTTTTTTTATTATTTTCTTTATTTTTTTTTTTTTTTTATATTTTTTCATTTCATTTTTCCCCGTCGTTCAGGATTCCCGTACCGGACAATGCAAATTTCGTGCATAAAAATATCGCGTATAGTTTCCACGTGACGCGGGCTTAATTTGAATTTTTGCAATGGCTCTTTGTGCGGATGATTCCGTATTTACGTGCGCGCAGGGGGAAAAACTCCCTTCGATATTTTGCAATCGCATCACGATTTTTTGCCGACTACGAATATACAAGAATATCACATTGTTACAATACATAGGTATATAATTTTGCTGTGGCGAAATGAGACGACGATTTTTCGTGACTCCTCGACGACGGATATTCGTCCAATAACAATCGGTTTTGGTTGATTTATAACACAAAACACAAACTTTCGACTTAAAAATTACAAACTGTGATGATGATCAGACATGAGCATTTATAAAATGAAAATCAGTATTTGAAATATTTTTCTGACAATATGAATTAACCGATTAATGATTATATAGTTATGGAAATGTGAAATGCACTGAAAAATGATAATTCGTGTAAATTATTCATAATTATGACAAGAATGGAACAGTCCTGATTGTTTCACGATAATTGGTTCGAGTTATTCGTTGGAAAAAAGTATTTCCAATACGAGAATTTCATTTTAAGATCGCCCATTCCTGACGATGATATTTATTTATTATAGACACGACATTGCTGCGATTAAATTTTTTTTTTGGTATTAAAATAATAAATGTACAAGCAGAACGGTCAACGAATGTTATTCTTATCAACGAGGGGACCAGGCCTCGAGCCTTGAACCCGGTGTGCGCAGTAGATACATATAAGTATATATTAACTTGTCAAAAAAATATATATATACACATATATATGAGGGTGGTCCTTATTCTGACTTCTTTTCCTTCAATTTTGGCATTCCCAGAAGATAATACGGTTCGAAATAAATTTAAAAAAAATAATCATTCTCAACATTCAAATAAAATAAAAATAAAAATGATTTTTATTTTATTTTTTTGTGGTATAGTTTTTTTATTACATTCATTTTTTTCCGATTTTATTTTTTTGCCACCGTTTTTGTATTAAACTCGGAAATATGACATAAATTAATTCTAAAAATTCAAATGAATTCCGGCAATGCAGAGGATGAATTTAGGAATCGGAAAAAAATATGAAAATTCCTCTTTCATGGTCTAGAATCTTTTGAAAGGTGGGTAGCAATACTTTTTTTTCAGGCCAAATAAGGACCACCCTAATATATAGATATGGATAATTCGTCTTGAGCGAATAGCAGCGTATATCGGTATCGTCTTGTGCGCACAGTATTCCACACTATTGTCGAGACACCGCACAGGCAATGTGCATAGTGTGGGGACACTGACCACAGCCACGGTGGACCGCTGGACGCTCCACATTTTTCAAGGTCGTCCGGGAGTCGGTTATCGATGGCTCCGCGAATTTTCTTCTCTCTCTGCCGTCTCGAGCCGTACATCTAGGCTTCGCACTTCCGGCTTCGATGCATCGAGACGGGATTTATCTTTCAATCGAATATCGAAACGAAATAACACCGATCAATTGGGCCAAGGTTCGGCATTATTATTATTATTATTAATTTTTTGTTGCGTGAATTCTTATTTTCATAATACGTTCGACTGACATACTGACATTGCTCGTGGGATCACAACAAGGTCACACGGCCAACGACGATCACCGTTCGACTCTGGTGATCGTTTAGTTGAGTCGCGATAACGAAGATAAGAGGTCGAGTCTTCTTACCCGCTATATATATAGTAAAAAGATACAGATACATTGGGGTGGTCCTCCGTGGGGGCGTTGACGAATTTCGACAAGTGCACCCCCCAGATAGGTTCGAAATAAATGAATAAAAATATGTGCGAAATCCCAGCACTGTGGTCTAATGAGAAGACGTAGCTGTAAGCTCGTTTTGTTTCCCATTTGACTAACATGGGATTTTCGGACTAATTCGGTAATTATTTTTTTCGCGTTGTCCCTGAGGACGCGAAAAATTCTTCATTCACGTAAATATATTGTCAATGGGTATAACTACTAGTACATTTTTTTTCAAGACATAAACACACAAATAGATTTCAATTTGTGTTGAAATCTTTTATCAGTTGTTATCACCGTTCATCGGTTCGCCGTTATCGATAATATACAAATGAGGTCTTGTAAAAAATTGCACGAGTACTTATACCTACTGACAATAGATTTATGTAAATAAAGAATTTTTCACGTGCTTAGGGACAACTCGAAAAAATAATTACCGAATTGGTCGGAAAATCCCATGTTGTTCAAATGGGAAACAAAACGAGCTTGCAGGTACGTCTTCTCGTTGGACCACAGTGCCGGGGTTTCGCACATATTTTCATTCATTTATTTCGAACCTATCTGGGGGGTGAACTTGACGAAATTCGTCGACACCCCCATTGAGGACCACCCTAATGTATGTGTATATATATGGAATCGATCACCTAACGCACAAATCGATCGGGATTGTTACGCGCGTTGGGTAATGAACCAGCGCTCAATGACTTTCGATTGCTGCCGGCGTAATGATCGGGTATCCTATTAATAGCATTGCCGAGAGACGGAAAATTTAGTCGAAAGAGAGATCGATTGTCCCGTTAATTAGAAAAAAAGAGTTCTCGAGAAAGAAAGCAGCAATAATCGCGGCAACTGAAGGTATAACTGGTGTGCCGATCGATGTTGATAGATCTGTTTGACGCGCTTCATAGTGCTTCGTATAACGTTGCTTTTGCTTTGCAACGTTTCAATTATTTTTATTTTGTTCGATAAATAAACCGTAATCAACGTTGGGGATATGAATTTTAATAACTTTTTTATCATTCATTTAATTTTATTCAATGTATAATGTCATCATTTGTTGTTTTTGTTATTCTTGTTGTTGTTGAAATCATTATTATCATTATCATCTTCATTATCATTACTATGAAAACGGTTCGGAAGTGATTCAGTTAATTTATAATGCGAATCATAATGAATTGGAAGTTTCGAAAAATTCGAAATGAAATGGATTATTTTATTACAAATGAGACGATGTGAATAGTGTCTCAATGAAATAGAAAATAATGAGTAATAGTCAATCAACCACCTTTCGATTAGAAGATAATAATTGATCTTTCTCACGAAGTTGGCTACATAACATTTATTTTCCATCGATTGTCAGCCCAGTCGATATGACGATAAGCCAGACTATCTGAAGGCTTTTGTTGTCGTAGACTAGTTGATAACAATAATTGTAACACGAATCGTTCTAAATTCTGCGAAAACATTTCTCTATAGAAAAAAAAATAAACAAACATCGCGAATGATATAGAATTACGTGTCGGACGTAAAAATTTGATTCCAATCGAATGATATTTTTTTTACCATTTTTTCCCCGTCAGTTTTCGTTATTTTTTGTGTTAAAAAGGACAATTGTTATAGTATCGTATACAATTTTATGACACAACGTGTGTAAACGCGGATTTGCGCACGCGAAGCGTGCGTAAAACCGCGATTACGCACGGCGGGTCATAAACTTCTTTTCGAATTGTGCAACGCTTCCGTTAGCTTCGTCGTTTTCAGGGGCTCTCCGCTAGATGTCGCGTGGCGTCAGTGGGGACAGGCAACAGGCCTCATTCCCGACGTTTCTACTCATATTTGTCTTCATGTCGTGCCACAGATCTTCACGTGGAATAATTCCGTTAAACAGGCATCAAACAGATATCCTTTATACGTTTTGAAATATACATGCTTCAGTATCTGTTTCCCGTCTTCTTCGAGACCCTCCGGTCGGAAGCTCGCGAGGGAATCTCGATGTCCAGTCGGTATGGCTGGTCACCGACCGGACCGACCGAACAAGTTCGTTGATGTTCCGAGACTCTCTCGATTCGGTCGCAACCTGCAAATCGTTAATCGCATTTGATTCGTCGGATCAGCTGTTCGCGACCGGCGATTCGTACAAATTCCGTCTGCAATGCGCGAGCATTTAATCTGAAGTCAGCTGTTGAATGTTTCACGCTTCTGCACTAAAGATAGAATTAATCCGAACAATGTTTATTACGAGAGATAAATTGTGCGATCGCGATATTCATCGTGCACCGAAGTTTCGGCGATAATACCGATAAGACGTTTTTTTTTTTTTTTTTTCGTCGTGTCTATTGGTATACGTGGGAATTCGCAGGATAACAGTGTGAACATCGAGTTTCAACGTAACTAGGTTAAAGGGTGTGTAGATAATTGTTATTTAAAATATTGCCATTTAATAAACGAAACTTTTTAACATGAAAAAAAAAAAAAAAAATTCAATAATCCACGCCTATGAATAAATTCCTTCCGCAATATCCACTTTTGGAACACCCTGAGCATCATTTATTTGTTTTCATCTTTTTTTCAATAAATTCAATAAAATATTAACCACAAATTCTTCATTGATAAAAATAGAACAACGAATAAAAAAAACAAATAAACTCAAAAAACGAATTACTAGAAATAGGAGAAATGAAAGAAAAAAACAACAACAACAACAAATCTTAATGCCAGATTGGTAGTTCGGTTAAAGCAAAATGGGTCAGACGCTGAGCGAGCCCGTTACGACAAAGACGTCGGCGTGTTGTCGGGATTCCAACTACCGAGTGGGTAGCTCGTGCATGCAGGGCTGGCGCATTAAGATGGAAGATTGTCACGTTCACATACTGTCCCTGCCCGACGATCCCGGAACTTCGTTCTTCGCCGTTTACGACGGTCACGGAGGTGAGAATCGTCGTTGAGAAAAACGAAAACCGGATCTTTAGGTTAACGTCAACAGGTAAATCGAACGGGCGGTGTTCCATTTACTTCGTCGTCGTAACGCCTGTGTTATTTTTATGTTTTTCGACGTATCTTTGCGCTCAACTCGACGTTGATACGCAACTCGAATCAATCTTGGTCGGAGTGCGACAATGATAAATGTGAACGGAAAGAATATAGCCAAATCGATAGAGCGAAAGCTCCGAAGCGATTGAATTGTTTATCGCGCTTGCGATTCGTGATAAACGATCGAATTGACAATTTTTTTTTCAGGCGCGACGATGTCGCAACACGCGGGCAAGCACCTTCACGAGTACATAATCAACACGTCCGAGTACGAAGCTGGAAACATAGTGGAAGCCATGCAGCAGGGCTTTCTTCAGTTGGACAAAGCCATGCAAGCCGATCCCACTCTCATGTCCGAACCTGCCGGAACGACGGTCATAGCCCTGCTCATCAAAGACAACATCTTGTACAGCGTACGATTTCAATTTACATATCTTGAATCTCAATTTTTGAAAAATATTTTTCATTGACTTTGTTGTTACTTTTACCTTCTTCGTTTGGCAGGCAAACGCAGGTGACAGCCGAGCAGTGGCGAGCGTAGGTGGCAAAGCCGTCGCTCTGAGTCGAGATCACAAGCCCACCCTGGACGACGAGAGACGGAGAATCGAGGCCGCAGGCGGCTGGGTCGAATACAACAGGGTCAATGGTCATCTCGCTCTGTCTCGCGCCCTCGGTGATTTCAAGTTCAAAAGAAACAATTCTAAATCACTCGAAGAACAGATTGTCACGGGTAATTATCAAAAAACGAGACCCAAACTAATTATTAAAAAAAAAAAAAAAAAAAAAATAGTTTGGAAAAAAATTTATTGTTTGAAAAAAAAAAATGTATATATAATAAATTATAATTAATTAATAGCTCTGTCGAAAATGAAGCTTGAATTCTGTTCTCGAATAAACTCTAATTGAGTTAATTTTGACTCATGTATCACCAATCATCGCGTCAGAATGACAAAAGAATAATTCCGATTTTGACAAAATTTCGTACCTCAACTTTGATTCTCATAAAAAATAAAAAAAATAAAAAATTAAACAATCTCTCCGGGTTACTAGAATATCAATTTATTTCCGTCAGCGTGCAGAATCCTCGTGACGACAGTTCTCCAACTCTGCCCTGCGTCTCTCATACTTTTCGTTATCATCATTGTTCCTTTTTAATTAAATTTTTGTTTGGGATTTCAAATTCACAGCGTTTCCGGAAGTACAAAAATTTCCGATAAACGAAGACTGGGAGTTCGTGATACTGGCGTGCGACGGTATCTGGGACGTGTTGAGCAGCGAGGAGGTCGTGCGATTCGTGAGAACGCACTTGGCAAACGCCGCTAAATCCAACGGCAACGATCAAACCGCGACGGCCATTGATCCCGAAGAAATTTGCGAGGAACTGATTAACAGGTGTCTCGCACCGGACGCTCTAATGGGCACCGGTTGCGACAACATGACGGTCGTGCTGGTTTGCTTTCTTCACGGTAAACCGTATTCGCAACTCATAACGCGTTGTCAACGTCCGATCGAATCCATCGATCCACCGTCTTAGCGCAAATACAACAATCACGAAAATTTCACCAACAACAACACAAAGCGTTTTGATAAATTCGCGAAATTTCGTTTCTATAGTGCGGTAGTAATTATTGTCGTTATTATCATAATTATTAAAATTATCATTAAATAACGTTGTTTTATCGTTAAATTTATTATTATTATTATTATTATCATGTTTTTCTTTTTTGCTTTCTCACTTCTATCGTTAGAATTTCGTGTGTCTGAAAATTTATAAATATTTGTATTTAAATCAATTAACAATAATAATGATAATAATGTGAGAAGACACAAAATGGCTTTTTACGTTTATCTGTTTACCTTTGTGCGGATATTTTTTTCCGTCGAATAACGAAAACACGGAGATCGTTATTTAGAAGCTTTTTTTATTTACAGTACCGATCAACATTTACGAGAAAATTTTCTCGATATAGTTATATTCAGCAACAATCGTAAAATCGAACTCTTTCATTTGTTTTCCTCTTTGCTCTCTGTTTTTCTTTTTCCGTGTGTTTTTTTTTATTTTTCTTATTTTATTCATTATTATTTGCTTTCATTATTTAGTTTCGTATTAGAGTCCATATCGGTCCTGTATGGAAGTTACCGCTGCATTGGCCAGCGAACTCAGCCGATCGGCAACCTTTGTCACACCCTGACGCACGCTCTCCTTGACGTCATCGAGATCCACGGTGTTTCCTCCGGTGGGTATGTTGCTCATCGACATCGACGAAGTCGGAGCCGAATGGTTCGGGCTTCCCGAACCAAAGTAATCCGACGACGAAATGCTCGATGAGCCCTCGAAACGTCTCAAATTGCTTTTGCGTTCCCACTGAGAATTCGTAAAATATCGAATTATCGTATCGACGATATGTTTATATAATTTGGATTCGATCGGTTGAAATTTACGTTCGTTAGGGCGATAAAGTTAATTATTTTAAAAAATTCAAAACATCATAAAATCCAAATTTTTCGATGGATTCGGCTCAAATGCAATACCGAATATCCGTGGACATGAGTCTATATGTGAAGAACTATTTCGACGAATATCGGATGAGTTAATTGTTGGAAAAATTACAGACGTTGTGGAGATTACAAGGGGCCACAACATGTGTCCAAAATTTGACGGATTTAGCTCGATATAAAAAGGGTTCAGGCGATGTAAATACGTTTGCAATCGTTCAGTTTGATTATATCCTTGCTAAACTATTTTTCAACCGTTAACCATGAAAATAAAATAAAAATGTTACTTCTATTTTTCAAATATTAAGGATTGCATTCGATCAATTTCATTATACCTTGCTGAATTATTATTCAACCGCTAACCATGAGAATAAAAAAAATAAAAAAATTTTTTTTCTAAACTTCAAATCTTACCGAATCGTCATTGGCGCCATCGCGAAAGTACTGATCAGAACTGATGGCTTTGGCCCCGCCGAATTTTCTCTGAGCCTCGCCGTCCGCGGGGGTCTTGACGTCGTTCTTCGGACCGCTCGATCGCGAAAACGCTGCGCGTTTTGGCATTTCCGGTTCGGAAATAACGACAACGTCGTCACCCCGTGATTTGCTGGTCGTGGATTTTTCGCCGTACGGCGACGAAAGAGCGGAAAAAAATTCGTCGAAATCCGCGAGACGACCCGTACGATCGATCTCGGCGTCCTTGTCACGGCTGTTGCTTCTGCTGGGTGGACTCACGGCGATTTTTCGCGCCGACGATTCTTGAGTTATCACGCGCATGTCGCTCAGCGCCGAGTGACTGGCACCGCTGCGAGCGTTGAAACCCATTCCCAGACGCTCGGCCTGACTCGCTTTCGACGGATCCATCTTACGACTGCGTTCTTCCATTTTTTTCGCTTGTTCGGACAAATTTTGCTCGTAACGATAAGCCAAACGACTGTTTATCTCGTCCTGTTCCTCCTTTCCGCGTTCGGGCGCGTTTATCACACGAGCCTCGCCTGCCGATTCGGCAACGCTTCTCTCGAGTTCGTCGAAATTCGTTTTCACACGTTGCGCTCCCATTCCACCGGTTTTTTTACCAAGCTGAAAGGTACAAAATGTATATATATTTTTTTGAGGGGGAGAGCAAAGATGGGAAACAAACGCGCAACGTTGCCACGTCTACGGGATCACGACCAACTCCTCATATAAACTGTATTTTCCCGATGTTTATTTGCTTATTATTATCATCACAGTCTCCTGATCTCTACTGTCAAGTGCCGAAAATGTTTTCCGAATATTCAACTTGCAGCTTAAGTGTTTTCGTTCAAATCTGACGAGGACTTTTTGTATTATATCAAATTGAGTGTGATTCATCATAAGGCTTCATGTTAAACGTGTGAAAATAAATTGTTGATATATTTTTTCTCACGCTCCGGAAAGCCATAAAAATTTAACTGAACCTTTTTCTTATCGATACCTATAAGTATGCCAAGTTTCATGAAAATCTGACGAAGAAATCTCTTATAGAGGGATACTCTGGATACTCACACCCGGTCGTTTGGGTTGAACCTTTCGACCTCCGATGGTCGACTTTCTTTCGGTTTGCAAAGGTCCGGATTCCGTGAGTTTCACAGAAGGTCCCGCCGAATTAACCAGCATATCAGGCGTATTTTGTATGGTACCGGTCTTCGTCGTTGTTTCAACGTTTATCGTCTTGACAGTCGCAATTGGTTTTGTCGCTTCGTCGTTAACAATTGACAAATTTTCGAAATTTTCGTGATCTTTGAAAAAATCAATTTCCGCAGGTTCGTCCGTTCCAATTTCGGTCGTTTCTTCCAAATGCAACTGTTACCAAAAAAAACATCATCGATTAATATTGTGACAATGTTTTTTTCTGAATTTTTGTGGATTATTTGCTGCGATTTGTCGAGAGAATGGTTAAAAAAAATAACACTCCGTTAATGAATTTTCGTAATTTTTGTTTTCAGTTTGACTTAAAAAAAAAATCTTTAAAAAAATTAGCGATTAAAACGGCCACACGTGTGTGAAAATATGATGGCTCGCAGTGGCAAGTGGAAATTGCTTTTTCTGCAAGATTGAGATCCGATGAAGAAAAACAAAAAAAAAAACAATATTAGTCATTATTTGGAAAAATAAATATTCAGAGTGAAAAGCAGATTTAACGACTTAACAATTTTTATTTTGCTACTTGTGTACGTTATAAAAATGTGCAAAAATCACTCAGTTATTCAGTCGTGTCTCTTTTTATGACAAAAAAGCACAATTGTGAACACCAAGCGTGATTGGGCAAAGATTAAAATTGTGAAAAAAAAAAAAAATGTAAATCGTCATTGGCACACACATTCGGCTCACCGGTAATTTATTCAAATTCGTCGGTAGCAGAACCTACGATTATCAAATTTTTACTGTAGATAGAGCAATGGAAGAGCGATACGGATCAACGCCATTTGCGAATGTACGAAAAATAAACAAATGCTTACTTTATTGCCGTATCGCTTCATAGCTTGAGCGGAATTCTGTGACAATTTGTCTCTGTACAGCATGGCGGTTCTAGATTTGTACTTCTGTTGAGCGTCCGTGCTGGTGCAGTTGTGTTGCGAAAAGTAAGATCTCTGGGGAGAAGACAAAAATTGGCAGTTATAAAAATAACGAAATAATACATATACATCTTAATACGTATATATATATTTTTTTTTTCAACAACCAACAATTACAATAAAAGACAAACGAATGACTAACAGCTGTGGCGTTGCCTCCAAGTTGCATATTTCTCAACTGCAGCCATGTCCAATTGGTGTCCAACTGCGACGATCTGACAAAAGTCAGATGTACTCCGAGACTTCTGTGTACCGCCGAACAATCGATGCATAAAAATACGCCATAAGTGACGCTGCACCATGCCGGATTCTTGGCATTGCAATCGAAGCAAGTCTGGAAGAAAAAAATAAATCACAAAAATTGAATATCCAATGAAAAACGAAAGAGACGCAGTGACCTAATGGGTAACGTGGCCGACTTATGATCCGTGGATCGCAGGTTCGAATCCCAGGTTAGCTAATGGTCAAAAATGTTTCTATGTGTTGTTTTTTGTTCTCCCGGTGGTTCGGAATCGACTGTTGAAAAAAATTGGAGGTCCATGATGCATATTGAACATGTCAATATGATCATTAAAGCAAGTTTCCGAGTTTGATTGTCGATGCCGAATAGTGTGGCTGACGATAAGCGGCTGGGCAACGACGAAGCTCCAGATACAGGAAGTACGACAGCTACGACTGTTGTTTACAGTCAGCTATCGCTGAGACTAGCTCCGGTACCGTGAAAGAGAACTCGGAAACAACGAATAAGCGAGACGCTCGTAACTCTCCGGAGATCGGTGTTACAGATACAATACAATACCAATGAAAAACCATGAATTATCGGTACAGCGAGGACCGACACGACCAATATTGTAAGTAACCGCGAGACCTAAAAATACTTTACATCGATGATAATCGATGCGAGGACAATGCATCGTGCATTGCCATTATCAAACGCACCGACACATGTTGATTATGCAAACTGACACGTTCGTTGAACGTTCTTGTGGAGCAATTTGAAAAATAATTGATAGGACCGAGGCGTGTCGTACATGATGGGAAGGTTCACACACTTGCACACTAACACACACACACGCACATACACACACACACTGACGACCGCGTGGACAGCCTAATGGAATGTTTGTTCGATGAAATTTCGATTCGGTTGATCGTGAAAAAGCCATATTGTACGATCGACGACGTTGCGAAAGCGAATTTTTCACGTACCTTGTTAGCTGGAACGGCTCGCAATCTTTTGAAAATTTCCTCGATGTCGTTCTTGCTCGGTCCCGAATCTGCCATTTTTGACGTGTTGTCAATTGTGACGCACGGTATTGTGGGTAAACCGACGATGGCAAAACCAGAATCCAGTGGCGCTATCACTTTCGATTGCAGCGCCACTGGGAGACGGCACGCGAACTACCACTTTATGTGTTAAAAAGCCTGCAAGTTCAAACTTGCAATTTTCTTTCACCGAATCATAATTCATCGTGGAACGAGAACCAATCCTGGCTTAAATAAAATTAAAAATCATAATTAGTGCACGTGGTTCTTCAATGAGGAAGCATTTTTCATTATTTCAAAATCTTTGGCTTCCTCATGGAGGGAATCGTCCTTCACTATATATATGTACGATTCGGAGAAAGAAAATTGCAATTTTCAACTTGCAGCTTATTGTTATGATATTTTAACATCGCGCGATCAGTGAGTGTATAGAATTTTCACTGTCTCCTCAAATTCCAAAGAAAATAATAACAACACTAAACATTTCTAGGTTATATAATATTTGTATAATTAAAATAATTCGATGAAAGCAATTCAGATCGTACCAATATATAATATTTGTCCTGAAAATCAATGAAATATTGATATATCGATAAAAGGACGTACAAGAAAAAATGTACATATATGAATGTATTGTGTACAACGTAAACACCTGAGAATTTTTTTTTTTTGTAACTTTATTTTTTATTCTTTGTTACAGAAGCGATTCCAGCGTAATCGCTCGAGCAAAAGTCACATCCCCAAATCTCGCCGAACGATAATTTTCATTGCCGAACAAATCGTTCGTTTTTATTTATCATAAATAAAATTAAATATCTGTCAAACGCGTTGAATATAAGATTCGAATGTACAAGTGGTTATTTTTTTCTCTTTTCCGGAGGTTCCAGCCTCTGTTGAGCCGCGCTCGGAGAATCGCTCCCGTTCGCGTCTTCCTCCTCCACCTCCAGACTATTCAATCTACGAACGATTGAAATCGATTTATCATGAATGAACGAGGAAAAAAAAACGACTCAACTTTTTTTTGTCTTTCTTGTTTCACTTTTTTTTTCATCTCTTTGTGATTTCAACGATCTGTACCTACTCGTCTTGTTCCAAACTGTGGAGCATTTGAAAACCAGCGTCCAGACTCGGCGGAAATCCCATATCGGGATCGAGCAACTGCAATGTCGGTACTTCTCTGTAAACGTTGCCAAATGCATCGAGCTCTTCGAATTGCAGCTTATTAACAGCCTCGTCGAGATCCATTCTGAAATTCGATGTGTTTTCGATGTGGTTATTTGATTCTCGTTGAAATTTTCGTGTTTCGATTTGCCCGATCATCGATTCGATTGAAAAAAAAATATAATAAGTCAATCAATTGGAAAAAAAAAAACATTGATAATTACTTGCTACATGTGCTTAGCTCGAGCCTCTGCTCTTCAGCCATTATCTCGGCTTCTTGCTTCATCTTCTTTTCGAATCTCAGTATAAAACCCTGATAGTAATCGTGCAGGGCTATCACACCGCCCACACCAGCCTCCAGTAACACTTTTTCCATAGCGTCCTACCAAAGAGAAATCGAGGGTTGATACGTTGTTTCATTAATCATAGAATAACTCAATAGGTTAAGTGGAAAAAGAAATGTTGAGTAAACTTTTCAGTGTTTAAATTGATTTTTGCAAAAATTATTCTTTTCATTTTCCTTCTTGGGCCATCGATCTGCATCGGTATACCAAATTTTCATCTTCGTAGGTAGATAAATGAGAACCCCAAAAAAAATGATCTTACGGGAAATCCATGGTTCTTCTGCTCGGCCGTGACTTTCATCAAAAGCGATATCCTTCGCAAAAAATGTTCGCAAATGTCGGTCAGCGTTTCCACAGCCGTGTCGGAAGACGTTTCGAACCCAATGTGAGCCAGCAGAACTATCACCGCGTGTTTCAACAATTTTCGCGCGGTTATCGGTTGCAAATGTGGTGTTTTCGTTATTTTTTTCGATATCGTCCTGCAACAATTGAGATTTACGCATCGATTCGTTTTTACTTCATGAATTATTTAAGATAAAATGGGACATTGTTGGCACAATTACCTGTCTGTACATGGCGATTGGAAAAGAAACGGATTCAGTGGCGTCTTCTCATCTGGAAGATCTTGCGACTCTATCGTCAATCCCAATCCCAAGATCGTGCCTTCGCCCTTTTCAACAATACGAATCTCATTTAATCATTCACACTGGTGAAACATTTTTTTTTTCTCAATCTACATAAACGTCAAAAGTCTAGTGCCTGGAAAAAATACTTTTGATCAAAGTGAATTCGTGGATTCGGCTTTCGAAAGAATATAAAAATTCATCAACAAGTTTAACAGTACGAATATAGAATGTTAGTAAAAAAAAAAAAATAATTAAAATCGAAAAATCAAGACAATGCTGTTCAAGCTCGTTTCGAAAACATGAACATACACATTTTAAAGATCTTTCATTACCATTGCTCTCAGTTGTTGATGAAGGTTTATCGTATTCAAAACATGAGCGTTCTCCATCGGTAATCTAAAATATTAAAAAAAAAAAACCAATAATTTTCTCTCTTCGTTTCAATCGTTGTTGTTATATATCGTCATAAACGTTGTCTTTTCATCGTCATGAAAATTTCATTGGGTCTACTCACTGGATGAATTCGGGTTGCGTTTCAATTTGATAATCGCAGTCCGTATTGTTGGATTCGTCCATGACCTGGCGCCAAACATTTTCAATTATATCCGGCGTTATGACTTCTTGCTTGTGAGTTTCTCTGGCCGGCAATTCTCCCCACAACGATCCCGTGCCAAAACCCTTGATCGACTTCATTGTATACAAGCTTAAATAAATAAAGACATAACAATTTATAATAATTCATGTTATTCGTTCATTTTTTTCCGAAATGAAAAAAAAACATTTTTAAAGATTATTTCGTACCTAAAAATATCGATGATAAAAATGATCCAATTTTTTCGTTCGATAACAATTATTATCGATTACGATCGTGATAAAGTTACGCACTTTGTGAGTCGTGTGAAAAATCACAGTTTTCGCGCCACTGGACGAGCGCAGATGTCCGAACAAACGGATGAACTTTCGACGTGTTAAATTGTTTTCGAACGATTGATCAATGACGGTGAGCTACACGAATGTCAACGTAACTCCGTACCACGATTATCCGTGACGATTGTGATTGTTTTGGTCCATAATCGGAGATTATATCGGTGACAAAGCCGAGGAAGAAAAATATTTGAGGTTGGAATGTCACTCTCATCTGTGTTCGGCCATATTTGTCGCGCGAGGGCGTCATTGGAGCGTCACAGGACGCTGTGATTCGACCGTCGGCGCATGCGCCAAATCGTTGTTCAAAAATCTGATGAGAATTGTAATTCTTTCTTTCTTTATTCAACACTTTTTGTGAGTTTCCAATATTGTAAAGGGTGAAGTCCCCGGAAATTCGAAAGGCTCACGAAGAAACTGGAAAATCTTCGATGGAGAGCGCAGCTGCTACGATTTTGAAAAGGGCGGTTGATATGGATCAGAAGGAACAATACACATTGGCCCTTGTTCTTTATCAAGAAGGATTGCAGATTCTCGTCGACACTATTAAAGGTTTGTGTGACTTGCCTTGAATTGAGTAAATTAAAACTTATCGTTTGCTAGTATTGTTGTCAGTAATAAAATATTCTCCAGACTCGGCATTTTTATTTATCGAAAAAGAGAAAGCTCCTACGAAATTTGACTCATGATAATCGGTGTTTGAAATACACAAAACTGTCTCGATAATTTATAAAAAATATAATAAATTATTTCAGAGACGAAGGATGTGGTGAGAAAAAAACACTTTCATTCGAGAGCATCGGACTACATGGAAAGAGCGGAAAAAATAAAGGCTCTCATCGACGAAAGAAAAGCTGCGGGAAAATACAGAGAGCAGACGAAAATCGAAGCGGGAACTACCGGTCACGGTTATGCATCGCTGTTCGGCAGATTTTTGGACGCCTCGGTCACTCACATTCACATAGAGGATCCGTATATTCGTCTTTTTCACCAGGTGGCTTAATCACAACCAGTTATAGGCAAAATTCAATCAAAATCCATTTGAAATACTTCTTTGAAACAAATGATTGATTATCACAAAACAATTACCATTTATTAAAATCTGACATAATTGAGAAATCATTTTCAAGAATTATTTACTTAGAATGAATTCTGGTATTTCACGGTTCTCCAATCCATTATTATTATTATTATTCGGGCAGGAAAGTATCTCAAATGCATTTTCGTTGAATTGAATTCCCATCATAGATCACAGCATCCGTTCAAATAAATATTTCCCTCAAACACGTTTACGTTTTATTCACTTGACGTATAATATTTATTTATTTTATTTATTTTATTTATTTTATTTATTTTATTTATTTTATTTATTTTATTTATTTTATTTATTTTATTTATTTTATTTATTTTATCTATTTTATTTATTTTATTTATTTTATTTATTTCCAGTGTCAAAATTTGGTACGTTTGTGCGAGCTTGCGATTCAAAAATGTCACTCGTTGTCCAAAGTGTCATTGATAACAACTCAGGATCCGGACGATCGAAAGAATCAAGCCGCACGATTGGACGAATTGAAGCAAAGTCTTTCGACCCGTCTCGTCAATTTCGACGTTTCGTACTCGAACACGTTGCACGATCGTCAAATTTCGTAAGTATTTCGGAATTATCTAACATCATCGTTTATCATTTAAACCGAATTCATTTGCAAAAAAAAAATCACAATTCCGTCGAAAACTCGTTTCAATCGTTAAATCGATTGTGAAAAATAAACTTCTGATATTTGTTTCAGACTGAGCAACGGTTGGGTGATAAAGATTGGCCGAGGTTTGGATTACTTCAAACCGCCGGAAGGAAAATTCGTATTAGGAACCTGTGACCTGGAGCTCAGGCCCTGTCTCGAAACCACCATCGACATATATCACGTTAGCCATTTGCAAGAACGCGGAAATCAACGTACGTAATAAACGACATCGTAACACGACATCGTTTCATTTTTATTCTTTCTTTGTCTCCGTTTCTTGAAATATATAATAATCACACGATTGTAACTCTCGATGCATTGTACATCAGTTTAATTATATGATTTTTATTCGTAAAAATTAATGACTCAACTGGTAGCCATTGGACGTGCCAGTTTAATGGCACATATTCGTATAAAACTCGTGGATACAGTATTCAATTGTAAAATAATATAAATATATATATATATCTATACTCTACATATACTATGTGAAATTATGCAGTACGTAACATGGACTATTTAAGTGGCATCATGGAAAATAAAAAAAATATATATTTTATACACTTATGATAATTATAGTTACCAAGTGAACCATGATTTTTCTATTCTCACTCGCCGTCTGAATAATATAAATATATATTTCTCATTTTATATCTAAAAGTATATAAGTATTAGTCATCATATCCTTCTGGCTTAAATTTTAACCCCCCGTGTTTTAACGGATCCTTCGAGGGAACAAGCGAAAATTTCAGGTATAAAATATTTCTTGAATTAGCGATGAACGAGGTTCGGCTGCCCTCCCAAAAAAAAAATTACCTGTGGGTCTAAAAAATTACCACACGTAGAATATCTTGCTTACAGCATGTACAGAGTGTCCCACTTGAAAAGTTACAGTCGAACAATTCTTCGGGAAAAGACGTGACAACAAAATGGGTCGGACGAAAATTGTAGGCTTCGTTCATGATTTTATGCTGCAAGCATAACGCCAGTTTTTTTTTTCAAACGTTAACAATACTTTTGAACCACCAGAAGTTGTTTAATTTTTCCAAACGAATTCAACGATTTCTCATGTTATCCGATTTCTCATAGATTTTCCATGACAAAAAAAAATCGATGGTACGGAACCGTAAAAATCTGTGTGTATTACGTGGAACACCCAAATCGCTTTCAATATCACGTAAATTAACACGAGCATTATTATTATTAGCTCACATTAGCTCACGTGATATTTCACGCAATAATATCATCGTCGATGATTGGAAGAAATATTGAAATATTACATAAAAATAATAATAATATTCCCACGTATGTGAATATCATCCTGTAATGCTGTAATCGGAAGCTTTGGCAACGTCAATTTCGCGTGCGGCACGTTTGCAAGCGCGTCTGAGAGATTTCGTGGATTTGAGCAAACCGGATTGTCCCTCATCCTCGGACCCACCGGGATTATCATCGTCGTAAACCGGCAGACAATCCGCGCCTCCCACAGCCACGACTTGTCTCGCGATTTCCGGATCCACGCACAATCTCGTCAGAGCCTCGGCCGCGGTTATTTCCAAACGTCGATAAGCGTCTTCCAAACCGGGTGGTCTCATGCGCAAGAAACAAATCAACGCGACCGAGGCTCTCGCGCGTGCCAGATGCGATCGTGCTTCCGGTAATTTTGCCAATTTACCGATAAGCGCGGCCACCTGTTCCATCAGCCAAACATTACCGCCCGACAATTTTTTCACGCACTTCAACAATTTACGCACCGCATCACTTGACAACATCGGACGAATGAATTCGCGCGAATCCGCGAGATTGTTCAGAGCCGCGGCGGTCAACAAAAGCGTTTGACCGCAATTCGTGCGTTCGGCCAATTTGGTCAAAAAATCAACGAGATTATCGGCATGAGGTTCCAAATGCACGAGACCCAATGCGTTTGTCCAGGGTGCTGTTAGTTGAACGACCAATGCCGCAGCTTCCATTTTTTCCATTTCCGGAGTTGTTTCGGCTGCCAAAACGTCCAACAATATTTCCGGTCCGTCTTCGCGTACGAATTGTTCGATGGCTTGGGGACAGCAACACACGCTGGCCAGAGCTCGCAGGGTCGAGGCACGCAAATCGCTCGATAAACGTCCGGCCGAGATGAGGGAAGTCAACAAAACTCGAATTCCCATGCAACGGGCTATACTGCTACCGGCTCGAGTTCCCGCCAGACCCAGAGCCGTCAGGGCTGCCAATGCACCCCGTGCCGTGCTTCCACCTTCGCTGGGTGCTTCTTCCAAACCTCGAACGACTCGCTGGAAAATATTTGATAACGGATATTTTAGTTATTGCGAATAATACGGATGAGAACATTTTTTTTGTTTTTCGAAACAAATTAATGGGAATTGATTTATGGGATGTATCTGAAGACGTTATAGCCGCACATTGAAATGAGGAGCAATTAAATCGGATTGAATTGAGAGGAGGTGGGACAGTTGAGAATGGGCGAGAATCTGAAAGAGACAGTAAATTCAATGATAGATTGGGAGATCGAAAAAGCGATTGCTGCTCACCTCGATGTAGAAGTCGAGTCTCGTGTCGATCGCACGGTCGACGAAATTTCCGAGATTATCCAGTTGCGACAAGATACCACGAAGATTGTTCTGTTGTATTCTACGAGCCGGGGGCGCTCCCAATTCCGACAGTATCGAAAATGCTTCCTCCTCGACCGAACGAATGAGTTCACGCTCGCCCGATCTTCCGTTTTCCAAATGTGAAATTTTGCTGCAATTGTACGAAATAATTTGAGATATTAGAAAAAAAAATTATTTAATTAAATCGTCAATTATTCCGTTTTTCGAAGGGTCGCCATTCTAAAATGTATTAATAAAGAGACGGTTTTTTTTTCTTTCTCGCTTAAATTGTGCTTTAGATTCTCAAAAATGGGTTACACCAAGTTTTAGGACCCTTTATTTAAAAACTACATTTTTCAAAGTGGCCGAACGGATAACTTTGACAAATCTTCACCGATTCACCTAAATTTTTCACTGTGCCTTTCAAATTACATTATCCAGATAAGTACGTAGAGATTTTTGTGATATATCATTAACATTTTTTTTTTTAATAAACAATTTTTCGTCAAAAATCAACTTTTTTTGATCGTGCGCTATTTCTAAAAAAAAAAACCGATATTTCAAAAAACCACTTCGTACTTTTCCATCCAGTCTTATACAGAATTTTTTTTAAAATTATTTTTCGTTACATATAAAAAATTACAAAAAGAGAATAGTCCGGTCATTTCGTTGGAAATAATATTTTTCTCACATCGTCAACTATCTTAAAAGTATTTCCAACAAAGATTCTGAAACAAATATGGCGTTGCATTGTGATAAAAAAGTTCTCAAAATCAATAATTGATTATCTTTCATCACTGGCTTTACTCGTCAAAGTATTATTCGATGACGAATCAACGGATCGTATCATGAACGACGAATAAACAAGAAAACAAACTTACTCGACGACTTGACGAAGATGTCTCGTAAAACCGTCGGCCCGTACGAGCAATTCCGTGGCCGCTGCGGTCGACGAAGCGGTCAACATTCTTAAATCGCGAATTTGCGATTTTTCGTTGGTCGTCGTGAAAAATTTTCTTCCGGGCAAAGCTTTGCTCTGAAGTGTTATGCAACATTCGTCATCGGTTTCCGAGACCAAACGCGCGAGCCAATTTTTCACGGCCGTACGTTCGTCGACGTTGACCCCGTCGACGTGACATTTTTTCGTCGATCGTGCGATCGTCGTTGTACGACTCGCGCATCCAATGGTCCTCGTGATCGTCGATGCGTTTGTTATTGCGCGCACGTCTTCGTCCTCCGGTGGCTCACTGGCGTACAGAAATTCACCGAGGCAATCCTCGGTCTCTATCGTCGTTGAACCCACCATCGATGAATTGTTTTCTTCATTCTCATCGATCCTGCAAATCAACGAAAAAATAAAAAATCAAATATAACAAACTGACTCGTTTTCGTTTCGGATGCAAATTTAAAAAAAAAAATTTTATTGTCAATATAACAAACTGACTCGTTGTCATTTCAAATGCTAAAAAAAATAAAATCAATGAATAATCGGAAAAAAGGAATTTTTTAAATTATAAATCATAATGAAAATCCTTTTCAATATTGAAATCGCGACAAATTTGACGATATTGCATGACGATATGACATCAATCGTTATATATATACACGTCTAAGTGTACATTTATTATACACATCCTCAAGAAAAAAATCTTAATAAAAAATCAATTCGTTTCGGAGTTGAAAAAAATCTAAATGTTCACATTGACGACTCAATCAATGATTCACGTTGCACAATTTTACATTAAATTGGAAACATCGATGATTCTATTCCACTATTTATTTTCGTTCAACAATTGTTCGAATCTAATACAAGATTGTGAAAAAAAAATAATTGAGATTCACACATCACGAATAAAGAAAACGTGATTTCGACAGCCCGCAAAAATAATATTGTTTCAAACGAACAAACTGCTATTCACAAACAAACACAAACACACACGCATTATAAATGAAAAATAACTCAAATCCGTAAAATTTCAATTACGAGTACCATCCATCACGTTCAATCATTTTCATGTTTCACCGCAATACACATCACACACGTTCCTCGAACTTCTCACGGCCGACTGACTAATAATTTTTTTGGTCGTTTTCTTTTTTTTTCATTCTTCATCGTTTTCCGACGCGTTACCGGTGAATCATTGAGGAATATTAAAATGTTTCAAAAAAAAAAAGAAAGAAAAAAAAGACGTTGCATGACGCATAGTTTCGATACGATAATCGCAGCTGCGTTTATTACCTCGTGCGTCCCATGTTCCCCCGTACCCGATCTATACTACTCGTTTAACAGCGCGGTAACAAAATTATTGTTTCCCAACACTGGTTGCACTCTCAGCCTCTCCGTGATAACGTTCGCCACTCGGGCGCCTCGTTGCACGTGTGCACACTCACAGTTTGTTCTTCGAGTTCCGACGATAGACATTCATCCCCACCGGGCGTCCCTCACCACGCGACGATCGACCCCACCGCGATTCACGTCCATTCTCTGTGTACACCGTGGAAACTCCCGAGGACTTACTTTTGTGACACGAAACCTGACTAATCGATTCACTCTCCGGATGCGTCTTTACAATCTCGTCGTGACTAATCTCGTATATATGTTTATTATTGTATATATATATCTATATATTTTTTTTTTCCCGCGTTGTGCGTCCTCGTTCACCTGAGCGATACCGACTAGGAACTGATTATATCCGACTGCGGCAATAATGCATTATATATATATGTATATATATGTATTTATGTGTATGTGTCAGAGATGGGCTTTCATTCGATGAAAATGTATTTTGAATACTTTTAAAAACGAATAACTATGATTAATTATCATGCGTAAATTAATATTTTCACATTTTCGTGATAATTATCACCAATTTACGTGAATTATTGTTTTACAATTTATAAAAATATTTAATAAATCTAGTGAAATTCATTAGCGTTCAGTTCGAACAGTATTTGAAATACATTTTCATTGAATGAATGCCCATCCCTGGTATGTGTGTGTGTGTTTTCGTCTATAGGTAGTTAAATGAATTCTTTGACGCTTAATCGGCCACCGAACGCGTCTATGGTTATCGATTCAAAAATCTTCTTACGAGCTTTCGAAATGTTCTTTGTCACTAAGCACTCTACATTCATGACTAATACGCTCCTACCCCACTCCCAAAAACGCATCGTGTTCCGTTTTTATCATTGAGAGATACAGAACCCTAAAAAAAATTAAAAAAAAAAACTCGAGCCCAACGAGCCCAAGAAATTGTCACGTTAAGCGCATTCCCTAAACAACCCAGCGCAAAGGGTTCACAGCGTTGGAGAGACTTCAACGCTCGGTCTATATACATCACAGTGTAGGTACTCTCGAGAGTTACTGATTACAATCGTAAGTGGGTCGAGCAAACGAGTTAATCTTTCGAGCTTCTAAATCGTAAATTTTTCATTTTTTCTTTCTCTCGTCCCAATAACTAGCTCGTCCCCGCGTTCCAATATGGATTTGAAAACGGAAGCCATCAGCGTCACGGTAATCTCCATGGCCACGATGGCCACGTGAGATTTATCTTGGAGAGGCAAGTGTAATCTTATCCGAGTCAATAATATGTGAGTAGGTAATATAGAAAATACGTTGAAGCCCAAGTCAATGTGTATCTTCAACGTTATTTCGTCACGATGACTCACGAATGTCTCACAGATGACGCAAATGTCGAACAAGTGGAAACAATCGATCACACCGAATTATTTGTAAAAAAAAAAAATAATACATTCCATAATTTTTTTATATAAATGTCATATATAGTCTATATATAGATTATATAGAGACTATACATAAACTATATGATCTATATATAGACTCTATACGCCCAGTCACATATATAGTTTACATACAATTTTTTCATTTGGGCTGGCTCGATGAAATATTGTATAACCTAAGTGAAAAAAAAAACGATACGAACAATTGACAGATTATGAAATTTCATGTTATTTATATTTGTTTTTTTACGTAAAAAAAGGAAATATAAATAAAAAAACGATTTCCGTATGGTATCTATGCAGATTATGTATAGTTCGCATATAAAAAAGCATATGCCCACTTTTATATACAGTGTGTCAATTGTTTGTATCTTTTTTCTTTTCACTTGAGAAATAATGTCATTGCAACAAAAATTGTTAAAAATTTACCGTTGAGATTGCGCCAATTTGGACGGGGTTGGCCTCCAGCTGATGACCTCGGGTTGTGGGCACAGTGGAAGTCTGGAACGAGGCGGGTGTCTCTGGGCCTTTGGGGTCGAAGTGTGCGTGGGGTTCGGAGGAACATCGTTGTTGCGCCACAACGCGCCAAAACGATGATGCATCCGTCGGGACAGTTGTGATCTGTCACGGGTGACGATTCTACGGCGTCTGCGACGATGACCGGGTGTACCGTCGTCGTAAATGTCCGGACTGTTCGATCTGTCCGAATCCGAAAAACCCGAATCCAGACTTCGATTCATCGCCGAGCTAACGCTCGGCGATGATTTTTCACCGACGATTGATCGCGATTCGGCATCCATGGCGATTCCATCTATGGCTTCTCGCGTTCTCGAATTTTTACTGTAAATTCGAGAAACGACAAATTGTAAAGATTAAAAATATATATACAGCGAGACGCCCCAAATCACCGGATTCAAACCCTTCTATCTCCCGATGTGATCGATGATTTTTTTTTTTTAAGTATCTTCTGGATCCTATGACCTGGCTAATTTTTTTTTCTTCCTCCCCCTTTCTCTCATCCCACCGCCCTATTTTCATGATGAGGTAACTGCTATTTTGACCATTTCTAATTTGTTAAAAAATCTTTCCCGATTACTTTATCGAAATTGAGGATTTTATTCATGAAATTGGAGTGGGCATCGTGTTTCCGATATTTATTTTTTTCAATTTTGAAAAAAAAATCGAGTTTCTCCGAAATTTTAATGTTCGACACTGGTGTTCTATCTAAAAAATAGAAAAAGAAAATCTGTCTTGCAAAAAAATCGATATTTAGATTTTTTTTAATGAGAAAATAAATTGTTTTTTTTTTAAGAAAAACAGTAAAATAAAATAAAGAAATTATTAAATCGAAAATGTCGAAAATGTCCATCGACTGTAACCCAGCCCCACTCCTCAATCCATTTATTGAAAACCATCTCATGCAATGAACGAAAATAGTTGAACAAACAAAAATCGTGCGATTGCAACAGGAAAGTAATTCGATAAAAACCAAAATCACAATTTATTCGACAAAAATCAAATGTTTTCGTATTATGCACATCGAGTCCCGATCGAACCGCAACATCATTTAAAAAAAAACTATATTTTCAAAAACCCACATTACAGGAATCGTTCTCACCTAGTTTCATCGTCGTTTTCCGATCTCGAACGTTTACGTTCGCAATCATCATTGTCCATCGTTGATTCGACTGCGCATTCGTCATTGACCCGCACAGCCGTGACATTCCCATTGGATTCATCACTGTCGCGATTACTCTCCTCGCTTTCCTCGCTGTGCATCGCCATGTTGCAATAAGCGTGCGAAAAATTCATGGCGATCGGCGCGTCATCATCGCCATCGTCACTGGCAACAATTTCATCGATTGGATTCACAGTTTCGGCGATGAGAGGCGATCGATCGAGATCCTGAGCCGCCATTTGTCCCCAAAACACTTTGCTCTGCATTCTCTTGAACCCGCTCATTTTGTCACCCCACAAAAAAACCAACAAAAAAAACAAAACAAAACCAATCCACTCTTTATTTCACCGACAAAGAAAATTTTTCACGAACCAAAAATCATCCAAATATTTCACTTCATCGATGAATTAAAAACAAAAACACATTTGTCACCATTAATATGCCTCACAACGAGAAAAATAAACGACGGACACACAACAAAAAATTATCGAAAACAATTTGAAAAATATAAAAATAAATAAATAAAAAACATGAAAAATACACTTTTTTGTTTTTTTTTTTTAATGTAGAATCGCGTTTGATCAGAGCGTGTGTCGATGGTTCACGACGGACCGGAAGACTTCGCGTGACATGAGGCACTGGGGGGACCGGTGGTGCCTGAAGGGTGCGAGACTGGACGCCCGGCTTGCAACCCCCACGAAACAGTCGACGGGGGAGTCGAGGAAGAAGAACGCGCGTGTGTGAGGCGAGGATCCGCCTTTTCACGATTCGTTGGAGCACGACGGACCGAAGTTCCGTGGGTCGCGTGGCTCTCCGCGTAAACGTCGTGCGCCTTATGGTTCAACTTGGTTCCTTCCTCGCCTTTCCAGCCCCCATGCGAGTCCGACCATCGACTAAACGATGTGTAGCGCGTGCCCGTGTACCCCGCTCGCGATCACCGGACCGCGACTATATATGTATATGCATGCAGCTTTGCAACGCGTTTCACGGACTCATACGCGTTTCCAAAGCGAAGCGACGACGTTTTTGTTCTTCTCCTTTTTATTTTTCCTTCGACGGGCTTCGACTTCGATGACTTAACGACTGAACTACGCGGGCAAACGAGCTGCGCACGCGCACCGACACTCCGGCGTTCTTTCGCGGCGGCTCGACTTCCGGTTCGGGGGAGGGGGGCCCGATGGTGCGACTGCAATCGTTTCACGAATGTCACTTTGCAGTTGAGAAGACAAAAATAAAACAGAATCAACTGGAATCTTGTGGTTTTTCGCTTGTCTATTTGGTTATGGCGCGAGGTTTTCACGTCGACGCCATTTTGTCATGCGACGGAGGGTCCAACGAAATGGCCGCGTCGTCGACGATCGAACGTTCTTATTTCTTTCTTTTCGAGTTTGACCGGAAATAAGAGAAAAGACGTTGATACACTTTATCGCGTTTATCCGTTCTCTTTGTTTGATCTCGGTGGTCGTTGAGTTTTTTTTCACGACGACGCCACTTTTATCATCGATTGATATTCACAAAACGAAACTTCGAGACCCACGGTTAAATCCGGATCGAACACTCATCGCGTTTCGCTGGAATAAAAAAAAATTAAATGACGAACCAGTAGAGTCGTTTGTTTCTTTTTTTTTCTCACATGGACGCCATATCGTCATTGACGAAAAATCTCACAAAATGGCCGTCGTCTTGGTCGACGAGGTCAAACGTTCATTCGTGCACTCGCGTGATTGTTAAACGTAATCGTCGACGATTTTTTTTTCTTTCATTGTGTCCCGTATATGTTCTCAGACAATTAAAAATCGTTACCGAGACAATGAATTGTTATTATTATCATTATTATTATATGTGTGTATGTTTATTTCGTGGAACCGATTACATCGCGTTGATTACGCATGCAAAGCGCGACGGATGTACCGTCAGCGACGAGTTTCGTCGACGATTGATGTCGCCCCGTATATAGTTTGTTCGGTCTAGACGAGCTTCTGACTCGGCGGGACTCATTTGCGACTTCCTGGCTCGAGTTCTCCTCCCTTACGGCAAAAGCCAAAATCGAGGGGATGACGGTTGGGGCATCGCGAGAGAATGGAATATTCGTCTGTACATTGTGTGTGTGTGTGTGTGTGTGTATCCCGCGCCCTTCTTCGACCCCGCCTGTTGCCAGGGGTCGCCCCACGTTCTATATGTGTGCCAACGTGATGGATATATGTGGTCCGGACATGGCGGACCGGTTGTACCACCGACGGCTCGGTGGTGGGGTCGGATGACGAACGAAATAATCATTTTTCAAACTCGTCCATCGGTTGGGGCAGCATCCCCACTCTACCACACGGAAAGATATCCCATGGGGTGTCCTCATTATGCGTTTGCCATATCCGTTCCGAACATAACCTAATGATTGCGTTTTTAACCCTTAATCCGAAAAACTAGGTCGTTTTCTTTCGATTTTCGTTTTTTTTGTCCGTTATATTTCGTATAAAAAATATATGTTTTGTAAAATGTATATTTTTCAAACAATTTTATCATTGAGACGTCAAATTCGAGGCTTGGAATAACCTACGTGAATTTTTTTACAGATTTTTCGCAGCACTTTGACGGTTTGGAAAAACTTTATGACCCACGTTTGGAGACTAAAGTGGCCGAAAAATAGCGATTTCAGACTGAGGGGGTTGAAAATGTAGAAAATAATGATTTGTATTTGATATGCGTCTGTTTGGGACAGTTAAAATGGATTTATGAAAACTGTGCTCTTGATGGAAAACGATCTATTATTTCGGAGCCCGATGAACGTCGTAAAAGTCCGGATCCGTCTCGACGTCGGCGGACTGCTGTCTGGACATTTTTTAAGTCCACATATCTGCGATATGTAACAAACACGTTGGCGTCAGCACAAGATATTATTCTCCACTCCAATCAATAACACAAATACTTTATTAACAATAGCATTTTGGAAAACAAATTGTTAAACCTTGTTTTTTTTTTGTATTCCGTACATACGAGTGTAACTTGAGTTCGTTCAGATTTACAGAAAAACCTCCAAAACTCATTTGTATCCAAAGATTCATTGTTTCTTTTCTTTCTTTTTTTTCCAAAAAACAACATTGAAACCAATGACCTTAAAAAAACGTTTAAACGTCATCTCCGTAGAAAATTCGATTTTCCACAAATCATTCATCTTGTGAATTTCATTGACGATCGATGAATAATCGAGAAATATATTTTCAGATTATCAATCGCATCAAAACGAAGTACTGTAAGAATTAATATTAAGATCTGAAAATTTCCAAAAAACTTCGTCTTTATTGATGTTGATATGCACAACGTATATAGAAATACAAATATATATATATATATATACAAATAATCAATACGAGAGGGAGAAAAAAAATATAATTGATTGAAAACAAAGCACCCCCAATATACATACGTACATATATATATGTGTGTGTGTAATACGTTTTATCACAAGCTTACGAATTGTACGACTAGTCGTGTGAGTGAAGCATGTGTATTAACGGACAAAAACCGTAACTATGGGAGTTTTGGTTTGGGCGAGGGAAGCAATGGGATGGGAATAGCTTTTATTGGGGATCAGAGGACGCGACGGTTCGTCGGTGGAGGGAGGCTTGGGAGGGGGGGGGGTTGAAGACATCAACGCCGGGTAATGCTGACGCCGTCGCACACACACACAGAACCGGACTCAGGATCCGCTCAGCATATGTACGATACTCGCGTGAACACATGTGTGTGTGTGTGTGTGTGTGTGTGTGTGTGTGTGTGTGTGTGGAAGCTCGTGCCACATACGGCAGGAAGTAGCATCAAGAAATCACGCCACTGGCGTTCCAAGGGCCAGGTGTGACTCCCGCGGGGCGAACTCTGTCCCCCCATCGTGGTTTACCCTCTTATGGGGGGGTCGCGCAACAGCCACCGCGTCGACATCGCGTTCTCGCCCCTCCCCGCCACCCGACCCTTCTTTCCCCCACTTTCGACCCACGGGGCACGCGTTGCTCGATGCATCTGCCTCAAAAAATATATATCCACAACCAACTTTGCGATCCGATGCGCCCTTATGCTCGTGTTATGTTATGCGCCGCCTCCTTCCGTCGTTTCTGTGTGTGTGTGTGCGCGCCACACGAACACACACCGTGAACGTGTTCAGCGGACCCGGCATGTGCGCAGACCGGCTGGTGGTTGTTATCACGTCTAGCATTTAAAAAATTGCTTTTTTTTCGTTTTCTTTCTTGGAAGCGTGGACTTTAATTATGTCGTTCCGTTTTTTTTTCTTTTGTAATTTTTGTTTTTAACCCTTAATAGGATTACTCATTATGTCATTCATAATCGTTAGATTCGATATGATAGTTGCAATTGCCACAATCACATTTTCTCATTCACAATTCACCTAATTTACTTGCATAACAATAATCTTTAAAAAAAAGAAAATCGCTCACCATCTTCATTCCCAATAATACAAATATATCGTAAAATACATGAATCTACAGATGATCGAATTTTTTTCCAGATGTTCGATGAAGCAACCCTTTTTTTATTTTTATTTTTCGTAAAGAAATGTCGCGAACAATGGAACCGAATCATCGATTAAATTCAAACGATATAATGCAACAGAAAAAAATGAAGAAAAAAAATAATACAACAAAAAATTCCGTGATATTCGTACGCGTTGTTCGAAAGTTTACCTCGAGCATTCCTCGGCTCGTAGTCATCGTAATCCGATTGTCCGTGGATGATTCAACGGTTGCCACGACCGTGTGTTGAACTATTTCAAACCCGGTGCAGCCGTTTTAGAAACTACAAACCTGTGAATGAATAATACGAAAAATAAAAAAATAACAATAATAATAAGAACAATGCATATAATATTGGTGGAGTTGTCGTTTATGACCGCAAGTTTTGTCCAAGAAAGGCGTTACACGTGTGGAGAGTGTTGACTTATTCCCGCATAGTTTTGGATTTTTATCCTTTCTTTTTTTTTTCAAACGATGATGAGGTCGCAAGAGCGCATGTGTGTGCGTGTGTGTGTGTGCGCGCGCACGACGCGGTAAAGGAACTTCGAAGCAGACTGCACGCGTCCCCTATTGTCGGTGGCCAAATGAAAACGGGGGACAGCTGTACCGAAACCGTTATGGGACAAGCGGGTGCGCTTTTGTACTATTTATCGAAGTGTCTTCGATTATATTCGAGTCCATCGCGAAACGGCATTATCCAGTTGACCGATCGTTGTTCAGCCGACAAAAAACTGTATTTTTCAAATAGACCTCGGCATTGTATCCGAACAACAACAGAAACAACAAGTTCTAACGAACAATCTCGTTTTATCATTCCGTCGGACAATGCGGACGATTATTGTTTCGTAACGAAAAGTTTCTTCGAGGTAGAAAATGAAAAATTGAAATGTTAAAAGGAAAAAAACAAATCAGTGGGCGTAGCTAATTTTTGACAATCGTTATTTGTCGGTGTTTAATATTGATCTTCATTCGTTTAACACTAATCATTAGTTTTGGCTTCTCTCTTTACGTTTTTTTTTTTTTACTTTCGTCCCAAAATCAATTATTATTTTCTTGTTAGGTTCAAATTTTCGTTTTGCACGAAATGATAAACGGGTTTTTCGTTTTTACATCAATCGCAGGTTATTTTTTTTTTTTTTTACGGCGAAGGAAGATTTTTGGATTACCACGTATCTCAAAAAAGCAGTTTTTTTTCTTCCTGAAGACAATTGTCAACTTGCAGTCTATCTTAATGATTTGTCGATGAACATCATGAAAAGTAATAATGCATGAAAAGTGAGTGTGGACAACGTGTGGGAAACGAGGCTCGTTGGATAAAGAAATGGATTTAAAAAAAAAGAATGTTTGTAGATCACGAGACCGCGTGAGGTGCGGATCTGTCGGTTTTCCAACCGTTGGCAAAAGCTGTGTTTGACCGGAAAAACGGGGACCAAGTGTTTGCAGAGCCCGGTTCGCTTATCACGTTGTCCTGATCAACCGGTGCATTTAATATTTGCAGAACGTTGCAGTTCACTTATGTACGAATTTTACGTTCATATAGATACTACATAGGTTTTTATTATAATTATGAGATAAGAATTGTAACAATTCATGGCCCCCGACATGTCGGCATAATAATAATGAATAAATGAATGAATGAATTATGATTAATATAATTATAATAAAACCAATACCATCATACTTAAGAAACAGAAAAGTCAGTATGCAGGTGTTGAAAATGAATGGATCAGAAAAATATAGCCCATTTATTTCCAACTAGATTTCTGTATCCATTCGAAAAACAAGAGTAATAGACGCCAAAGCAATAAATTATAGTCTTTTTGTTAGCTAAATTTCGGATTGTTCGATCAATTTTATATAAACTATAATAATAAATTTATATATTTTTTTCAACTTCTACACACTTTTGATCTCCTATTTTCCAAATTTATTATTACATGTAATTTATATAAAATTGAGGGAACTATTAGAATTCTAGTTGTCCATTGTTCTTGTTTTTGGTATAGATATACAAAATCGATGAATTTTTTTTCGTTTCCCTGGATCGATAAGTTGCATGAATATCGATGCAAGCTGCCCGATGTGCGTCCGATGATGTCGCAGAACCGTATGACTGTGATCAACTGTGAACGCAACTTAAAACTCCATAAAAGGAATCGAATTCAGAGCCAAAAGAGCGTTCGCCCACGTGATACATGCGCAGCTTCGACTGCGCTCTCGCGATTGGCTCTTAAACTCCGAAAAAAAAAAGATAAACGATGATGACCGCCCCCTGGACGCGACTCTGTGAACTCGACATCGTTCGTTTCTCCGCGTGAAGACACACAACCCGGTTTATTTTTCACGTGAACATTCGATAATCTCAACGGCACACAAGATGGTAATTAATAAAGAAAATCTTAACCACGATCGAATTAAAATTAATTAACGAGCGATGTGATTACGATGAGACGCATCGTAAACGACGAATCGAAAATCGAAGCGTCGGAAAAATGTGCTCGACGACCGGCAACGATCGTGTCGCCATGTAAAAATGTGACAAATGGCGCACGTGTATTTAGCATTATCAAGTAAAACACAACCACACCTCAAATATTATAAAAATTTCGGAAAAAAAAAATTTGTTTGTGGTTATTCTGTTGTTAACCATCGAGATGCGTTGTTTGACGATTGATTTTGGGGGGTGGAAAAAAAAACAAAAGAACGTCACGAGACTGTCGTTCATCCATGAACATTCGCTTCCTGGACCAATTACCATTTTTGGATGTTGCAGAAATTTTTTTTTATTTTTCCCGCAATGATTTTCGTTCTTCATCAAGCTCATACGAGTTGTGTTTTTCATTAACAGATGTCCCTTAACCCGGTGAGAATTCTGAAGAACGAGGCCGAAGAGGAAAAAGCCGAAGTGGCTAGGCTGAGTCTGTTCGTCGGCGCCATCGCCATCGGAGACTTGGTCAAGTCGACTTTGGGACCCAAAGGCATGGACAAGATTCTCGTCGCTCACGGTCGCACCGCTGGTTCCGTACAGGTTACCAACGACGGCGCCACCATTCTCAAGAGCGTCGGCGTCGACAATCCAGCCGCCAAGATCCTTGTCGATATGTCCCGGGTTCAGGATGACGAAGTCGGCGACGGCACCACTTCCGTTACCGTACTGGGTTGGTTCATTTGTTTTTCATTTCTTTTCATTCGGACGAATGTTTTATTGTACCGTCGAGCTTATCTTCGGGCGATCCGAAAAATTTGAAATTGTGTTCAATAGACGCTTGATTGTATCTCCGTATCGTCTTTTGGGAAATGAGGTTAGGAACATCTTCCAATTATTTGCCGATGCAAAGCATCGATTTAAGATGTTGAATTTTGCTCCGAAATATTTTGGAAAATATTTCAGAGCACAATTCAAATGATATTGTAGATTGAAGATGATTGAAGGTGAATATCCAATAATTCTGTTACGACGAGACGTCATAATGACTATACGAATTTAAAAAAAACATTTTTTTCTTCTTATTTGTTCATTCGTTCAGCTTCGGAACTGTTGAGGGAAGCCGAGAAACTGATAGAGCAAAAGATTCATCCGCAAACGATAATCGGAGGATGGCGCAACGCTGCGAATGTGGCTCGCGAGGCTCTTCTGAACTCCGCTGCCGACAATTCGGCCGATTCGGAAAGATTTCGCGAGGATCTCATGAACATCGCTCGCACAACTTTGAGTTCGAAAATTTTGTCCCAACACAAAGAGTACTTCAGCAAACTCGCGGTCGACGCTGTTCTGCGTCTCAAGGGATCCGGCAATTTGTCGGCCATTCAGATAATCAAGAAACGTGGTGCCACACTTGCCGATTCGTTCCTCGATTCCGGTTTTCTGCTGGACAAGCGACCCGGTGTTCATCAACCGCAGAAGGTCACCGACGCGAAAATTCTCATCGCCAACACTCCCATGGACACCGACAAGATCAAGGTGTTCGGTTCGCGGGTTCGCGTGGACTCCATGGCCAAAATTGCCGAACTCGAGACCGCCGAGAAGGAAAAGATGAAGGTTAGCTTCGTAATCTCCGTAAAAATTTTATTCTTTCACGATTAAATGACAAAATATTATGCACCAGTGACGGAAAATAAGTTCCTGATTCGATTCCACGCGCCGATTCCGATGGAAAATATTTTCTACGTGTTTTTTTTTTTTCTGTGCTGTCTCGGATTTTCATGATTTTTTTTTTTAGCCGTGTTAACATAATCTTTTCCACAGGACAAGGTTGATAAAATCATCAAGCACGGTTGCAACGTGTTCATCAACAGGCAACTCATCTACAACTATCCGGAACAGTTGTTCGCCGATGCCGGAGTAATGGCCATCGAGCACGCCGATTTCGACGGTATCGAACGTTTGGCTCTTGTGACCGGTGGTGAGATCGTCAGTACCTTCGATCATCCGGAAATGGTCAAGCTCGGCAAGTGCGATGTCATCGAACAGGTCCGCACATTTTTTTCATAAAAACGTTTAAAAAAAATTATAAATTATTTTTCATTGAAAAACAAACTATATATATATACATTTTTGCACTTACGGCAACTGCTGCATTCGAAGTAGATACTATCAGGATATATCTGTAAAAAGTTGAGCCTGATCGGACTATATTAAGAGGTTCCGGTTTCACGTATAAAAGAAACATTTCAGTTGCAATTTGTTTTTTTTGGTAAATGGAAAAGAACTCCGGTGATGAGAAGTAAATGCAATACACAGTATCAAGATCACTCAAAATGGGGATATTTTTGTCTTACAGGTGAAAATTAGTTAATTCACTTTTTTCCGTCTTTTTACAATGATTCGTTGTTAACTTTGTTTCAAATTTTAAAACGTGAACCTTTCTCATAGACAATTTAATTCTCCATAAAATTATTCTCGAGGTTCTTTTTTTCAAATCTGCATATTCAATCAAATATTCCCAAAAAACTGTTTTTATTATTTATTTTTTTCCCCCACAAAAATGAAAATCGCGTTTTCTCTCACAAAAAAAAAACCTTTCGAGGGGGGACGCTAAAGATTTAATTTTTAACTACCACCCCCGTGTGTGTGTGTGTGTGAAATTTATTTTGCAATCGCAGGTCATGGTCGGAGAGGACACTCTGCTGCGTTTTTCGGGCGTGGCTCTGGGTGAGGCTTGCACCGTTGTCATTCGCGGTGCGACTCAGCAGATTCTCGACGAAGCCGAGCGTTCGCTTCACGACGCTCTTTGCGTCCTCACGGCCACGGTTCGCGAGTCTCGCATAGTTTACGGCGGCGGTTGCAGCGAGATGATAATGGCTTGCGCCGTGATGAAGTCGGCGGCCGCGACGCCGGGCAAGGAAGCCGTGGCCATGGAAGCTTTCGCGAGAGCGCTTCAGCAACTTCCCACCGTTATCGCCGACAATGCCGGTTACGATTCCGCTCAGCTCGTCAGCGAACTCCGAGCGGCTCACAATTCCGGAGCTTCCACCGTCGGACTTGGTGAATATATATATATAATTCTTTTTTTTCGTTGGTGATGCTTTGGCTGTTAAATAATTCGGGTGAATTCGAGCATTGGCAAACAACGACCACAGTTTTTATTTATTTTTTCAACATTTCGCTCCTTGGTTTTGTTGGAGCCTCTTCAGAATATTTTTATTTAGTTTCTTTTCGTTTTTTTTTCCTTTCTAAGTCGTGTAACCACATGTTTTCTTCCTCAGGTTATGTTGTGTGTTTTTGATGCTTGCGGTGTTTGTCCATTCTCAAAATTCTATTTATCACATGTTCGATGTCAATTCTTTGTCACTTGATTGAAAGTCACTTGATTACAAATAATTTGTAAACATAATGTTATTTTAACGACTCACGTTCGAAATGATGCATCATTTCGAACGTGTGTTACACTGACGTCAAGTGATTTGTCCGAAAAATATTTAATTATGAGATAGTATTCGTAAATTTTGCAAAATGCCTAATTATTCATTTTTTCACGCACGATACGAATCTCCAAAAAAATTTGGGGGTATCCATTTGATAAAAAATAAAGTTGACCTTCATTTGACCTTGAACTCCTCCGCTGATCCGAAAAAAATTATATCCATTAGACACTGCTTGAAAAATGATGAAACTTTTGTCCGAAAAATTTTTCACGAAAATATTTCATTTCCAAGTTATTCGCGTTTGCCAATTTAGATGACTCACCGTGTATATAGAAGATTATTATTCCACTGTTTATCTCGAACCATCACGCCACCATTTACCCATCATCGAAACAATAATTATTAACAATAATAATTAATTGTAATTCTAATAATTATTCCAATCAAAATTATTGATTATTAATAATAATAATTAATTTTATTTGTAATAATTATTACAATTAAAATTATTAACAATATTTTCGTTCATTTATTGATTATCATGATCCCATCGATTTATCAAGAATCAACGGACCAACCACAATCAACTGTATCCAATGAAAAGTTAATCGTAAAAAAAAGAATTGAAAGTTAATCTTAAAAAAAAATGAAAAGTTAATCGTGAAAAAAAAAATTTCGTCAAAAAACAATTTTACGCAAAGCTAATATTTTTTTTGTTTGTTTTCACTCTGTGACAGACATGGACGCCGGAAAGATAGGCTGCATGAAAAAAATGGGGATAACCGAGTCGTGGGCGGTCAAGAGACAAGTATTGCTGAGCGCAGCCGAAGCCGCGGAAATGATACTCCGAGTCGACGACATTCTTCGATCCGCACCGAGAAAACGCGCTCCCGATCACGGACGTTGTTAATCATCCATCCCCCTCCCCCCTCTTTGCATTTGTTTAAAAAAAAACGATCTACCACGATCATTCGCTCGTTCGTCGACGTTTTGTTACAAATTTTAACGCGCTTATGTCATTCATTGTCGACGTTAAATCGACGAATCAAGCTATTAACTACTTTTCTTATTATCGTTTATTAAATAATCGACGATGTTTCTCATCATCAATACGCATTTCCCAATGTATCACGGGCAATATGATAATATTCACGCGCTCCGAAAACAAATTAAGCACCTTTGTCACGAAAACAAAACAAGAAAAATTGAGAGACAAAAAAGAAAGGAAGAAAAAATATGTATCTCGTTGCTCGAAACATTCGCAGAGCGAATATATCGCCCGAGTTATTGTTCCGTAATGAAAAAAATAATAATAATAATTTTCGTATTTTTGTGACTCTCCGAGACTACGAGACGCGGCTTATCCGTAACTCATCATCGTCTTCGTCGTCGTTAATCACTCTCACGCATCGCATTGTTTCCATAAATCTATGGGAATGGGAAAAAAAAAAAAGATTTTGTAAGAACGAAGAAAAAATTATGGTCAGTTACTTTTCTTTTTAATAACAATATCATAGGTTTTTACATTAATAAATGCCTCAACCAATAACGTGATTTCACAGAATCCATAAAATCGTCAATTTTCTTTATTTCCAACCTATCTAGTCCCCCGCAGATAAAACTAGTCCACGAGAAAAACAAGAAAAAAAAATAACTGCGAATAATCTGACGCAAAATGTCTTTTATTTTTCTTTTCTATTTCATTTGTTTTTTTTTTTGTCGTGTCCGAGTTTCAATCAGACGCTCGGACATGCGCAAAAGTGTCGTGTCAGCCGGCGCGATGGGCAAACGTTCACGAAAAACGATCTTTTGATTTTTTGCTACAACTTTTTTTTTAACAAAAAAAATTGTTTATTTTTTTTTATTTTTCTTTTTAAATTGTGAATTCTAGATGCGACGTCTACGATCAATACGCGAATCTCAGATTGCTGTCGTAACCGAGTTTTTCGAGATTCGGTGTGCAAGCAAAATTGATCATCGGGGGTGGTCCGCACATGAGAACAATTGTTTCGGGCGAAGGTGGAAACATGTGTTCGGCAATCATTTCGCCGTTAACGTGACCGGTGCTGTATTTCCAATCGTCACCGCTCGAATCCAACGTGTACCAAACCTTCAATTGTTCGGGATATTGGGCGACAAGTTGTTCGATCTCATCCCTCAGCAAAATGTCCTTTTCCGTTTGATTTGCGAAAAGAAGTGATACTTTGGTGCGATCGTCCGGGTCTTTGGTTATTTTTCGAATGAGCTGGAGCATGGGCGTTATTCCGGTACCACCGGCAATCATGACCGCCTATTTTCGGACGTGCAAAAACGCGTCATGAGAAAACGTGCCAACACGTGCTATTTTCAATAATGGGAATATGGGAATTGTGTGTGTGTGTGTGTGTGTGTGTGTCTGTGTGTCTCACCTTAGTCACCACGTGCTCGGTCGGCGGTTCTTTTCGCAGTAATTTGATCGCGAAACGTCCGGCACCTTTGTAAACCAAACGACCCGATGGACCACGAAAATCCACCGTCTCACCGATTTTCAGACTCTCGAGATGCTGCGACATCTTTCCACCTTCCGGAAATTTCGGATGAACGTTTTTGAAGTACACCTGTGTCGCGTGGGAACAATTGCATCGTTCGGTTCAAAAGTTTTTTGGTAAATTTGAATGACGAATATATAAAAAGAAAAAAAAAACAAAATGTACAGAAATTTTTGGGATTGTTCAAAGCATATTGCGAACGATGAATTTATGTCGTGGGTGAGATTACACAGGCTGGGTCATCGATAGATCGAATCGATTTCCAAAGTCGAGCCAAGTGACAAAACGATTTTTGTTTTTTTATCATAGAACACGAATGTGGTTGAAAAATAGTAGATTTGAAATAGAAAAAAAACATTTCTGATAATTTTTTAGGACTTTTGGTAAAAATAACGCGAGCCGATAGAACCTTTTGAATGGAACAAAACAAAAACCTCGATCTTTCGGTCTACAAAGCGAAAAATTAGGTGTTGAATAGAATACTCAGGAACAGTTCTTTGGACAATCGCGAACCATTTCCGGCACTTGGTAGAAATGATGACGAATTGTTTAATTGTCACAGAATATTTGAGAGAATTTCAAGATTCATTCCAAAATCAATCAAGAACGGTAATAAACATCTAGCAAGGGATGTTGATCGGAAAAATATATATATATATCGTACTTTAACAACCAGATCGACGAAGCCTCGATCGTCGTCGCTGGAAACCGGAGTGTAGGCTCGAATGACGACTTCGCCGCCGATGTTGGCCGTGAGAAGCACATGCTGCCCGGTCTGGAGTCCCAAAACGTGTTCCGGCGTCGGCAATCCGAATCGAAACCGTCTGGTGTCGTGACTTATGATCTCTTTCTCCACCAGCGGCAGCTTGTACTTGGTCGTAGCATTTTCCAACAAAATCGGTGATTCTTTCTTCGCTTTCTTGTCCTTCCTCGATATGTAGAAAGCGACGGCTACTCCCACCAGGGCGCTTATGCCCACGGCCGCCAGAAAGGACAGGAGCTGCAAACAGTTTTGGTTATTTCAGTTTTGTCGCTCCGGCCGTGTGGCCGATCGATCGTGAGGTGCAAAGGTGATTTCCCATCCGCCATAAACAATGAATTGACAAACGTTGCGATGTAATCGGTGAATTTAATTATTTTCATCGTCTCTCATCGACCCAAAATAACAATGCATAATGAATTTCGAATAATAACACAAAATAAATGTTGGAACACGTTTTCCGAGGTTAACTCCGCGCAAACTCATTAGAAAAAAACAAAAAAAAAACATGGAAAATAAGAATGTGAAACATATACGAACAATATTCTACAATTTAATGAATGGCAAAAAAGAAAACACAAGATAGAAACAACACGATAAGTGAAAAAAAAAAAAAAAAGCAGAGATATATATGTCGTGAGATGTGTTTTTTACCCGTTCTCGGGTCGTGAACATTTCGATGGAACGTTAGACGTTAGACGTGGTAATTGGTATCGCGTCTCGAATGTATGTAAAAGCACGTGTTGACTGGATTGATTCCCGTTCGAGAGAGAGAGAGAGGGAGAGAACAACGGCTACAGTCGCGAGCCGCCGAAGGTCGCCGTTGTTGGTACGTCGACCGGTCGAGCCGCCGTCGCAATACCGTACTCGACTGAAAATTATGAAACCCGTAACCCGGCAAATGAGCAATTCAACGTCTCTCCGAGAAAATACGTAACCCGCGAAGCCGCCGCGGCGACAAAAAAGAAAAAAAAGGTTTGTAAGTCGCGCGCATCTTGCGTCGATATGGGCTGCACATCGTCGCTCGCTCTTCGATCGCCATGAGTGCAAGAGAGACGGCAGAATCTTCCGGAGTCGTTGATAACCCCCATCGGCGACTATTCGAACAAAAAACGAGAACAGTTGACTGCACCGTTGCCAGACGAAGTCAAACGTTCGAGTTTTTGCGCCCGGGACATCACTCACGATGGACAACAATGTGTTACAGTTTTCATTACCGACCGAGCGCCAGTCTAACTGGTGTCCGTTGCGTCGATGCGAAACCTTTCTCCCACGCCATGAGAGAGCGAGAGAGATAGCGCTATCGGCGCTCGCTGAGGAACGACGGAGAACGAGCGAGAGAGGTTTCACATCACCTGATTATGATGCTACCTCTCTCGTTGGTTCGATCTCGACGATGAGTGCGAGAGAGTCGGCGCTATACGCGCTCGCTGCGGTGCAACAAAGAGGTAACATCACCTTCGACCAAAAGTTGCGTGCGCATCGTGAACACGACACGCAAAAATCTTTGGGCATTCACGAATATAGAAACGACTAATGGATTTGCCGGTGTAACGACAATACACGAGCCTAAATTATTTATAGATTCGATGTTTCTCCGACGGGTCGTCAACACGCAATTTCGCAAATTTATCATTCTATACGTACTCCAAAACCGTCGTCCGTCCACCAACCGTGTGACTCACTCGACGATCCGTAACTTCCGGATTCGAACCTCACCGCTGACCCGGACATTTTTTTTCGTCACGAAAAAAAAAAACCCCCAGACGGCAACAATCCGTGACACTATAACGACGACCGAAAACTTTATGAGACACTATAGCCGACGTTTCGAGCCAATCTATAATTGGACGTTTTTGCGCTTGTTATCATTAACGATGTACACACACATATATATATGTGTGTAAGTTGAATTTTTTTTTAGATTATGAAAGCCATTTTTGGAATGTTTGCGTCCGTATAGTCGTCCGAGTACTGTGGAATATCGCGTGGCCGAACGTCTCTAGAGCTATCTGGCGATCACATATATTAACTCATTAGAAGACGAATGGAGAATTTAAGGCCATGTTCTGCTCATTCTCCCTCCCCTATCTTCCTTATTCTCTTCCCTGCTCTGTGGAAATGGAAATACATTTCTGTTTTCATCGCGAAAATTAATGTTCAATTAAACAAATGCTCATTAATTCGAACGCTTTTTTTTTTTTTTTTTTTCAATTTTTCTTTCTAGTTTTACTATATTATTACTTTTTTGAATCCATTTCAACATTGGAGATCTTGATACGTGAACACATCTTCCGATGTCGTTATGTCGATTGCACAATCGTTCGATGACATCGCAAAATTTGAAACGGCCACGAACGAACACGTGAGACGTGAACAAAAAAAATGTTACTATCATGGTAAGATTACACCGCTAGATTCGTTGTGATTGTCGATGGAACGTTGTGTTCTGAATTCTGAAACAAACACGGAGTCATTTAAATTGAGTCGATTTCATTCATTGTTTTCGAACGTTACAAATTGGTATTAACATATAATATGGGTTAGCGGAGTTTAGTTGAGCTTGACACGAAATTAATTGGAAATTCAGATCTCGAACCTCTTGTGCATATGTAATTGCATGAATTATCGTAATTGCTCGAGACGGTGGGGCCCGATAAGCCATCTGTAACATGTACAACACGATGGAACGGGCGACGAAGTCCGATCGCGTCCGATGTGGTCCGATATGTGACTTACCGACCGAGTTAACGTGGGTCGTTCAATTTTTCGCCGTAACCAGCGCCGTTAGCTGCAATTTCGTGAAGATCCTGATTCGATAAACAGTTTGTTTCACAATTACGAGAATAATTCGTACCCTGTGTAGAATGAAATATTTAGTACATACGGTAAATCTTTTCAAAAGTCGAAAATCGGTGATGCAAATGGGCGGGACTGGACTATTGAGAGGTTGATCGATGGACCAATAGCGAAACAGTTCAATGCATTTGTGTTAGAGTCAAATTGATTCAATTGGAGGAGGATTGTTGCATTCAATCACAAAATATTCCGCAAGGGGCGCATTTTGGACTATTGCCAGTTCGACTATTGAGAGGATTTACTGTATCAGAGATGGTCATGTGACACAAACGTGCGGTCATATTACAAGAGTGAGGGAAAAACACTTGAAAGCCATATTGGTTCGGCAAATTCACACGTGTCTGCAGACTCAATATATAAAAACGTTTAAAAAATCGATTCCATCAGTCGAAGGATGAGATCCACTGATTACTCATGCCTTCGGGTGCCTTCGGGCTCGTTCGGGAATGGGGGCGGGCTGGGACCTGACGTAGGGACTTTCTGACGCAACAGAGGACCATCTGGGACCATCCCTCCGTCAATAATCAGCTGTTACGTTGAACCCTTAGTAATCTAAGGGTGAGAATGAAATATACTGTCAACTGAATCACGTTAATTGCCTAATACCTCCAATGAATATACATCTTTCAACAATATACACGACGAATTATTATTTTAGGTTTTTTTTTTAAAGCGCTTGTTTCATCTCTAATTACGAAGTCGTGGACTGTTATCCGATTGAAACTTGAGACTCATAATTTCTCTGGTTTATCAGCGATTCGATAAGCAATCTTAGGTGCTCCAGTAATCATCCATTCCAGTCGAGACAAACAGTGTCTCTCTGACAATCGACGTCTCAGGAACGGCAACAACATGATTTTCAAATTCGCCAGTAATATTTCATTCATGTTCACGGAATGTCCAGACATAATTGGAAGATACAAATTAGCCAGAGAAGCCGGTTTTAAAGCGGTGGAAAGTGGTTTTCCATTCGGGTTCGACGTTCAGCAGGTTCTCAGAGCAAAAACCGCCGCCAATGTCGAACAAGTTCTCATCAATGTTTTCACGGGTATGAAAATAAATTGGGCCGATTGCAATCGATCGAGAATCAATGGACATAATCAATTCCACAAATTTGGTGTATAGGCGACGTTTCCAAAGGAGAATTGGGCTTTGCTGCGGTTCCGGGCAAAGAGGAGGAGTTCAAAAAAAGCATAGAGCTCACCATAGAGTACGCCAAAGCTCTGAACTGCAAAAAGTCAGTACGCAAATTTCCACATTATTTAATATAAATAACACAAGCTGGAAAGAATGTTGCGTTAATGGAATGTAACGCCGATAGGATCCACGTGATGTCTGGAAAAGTGGAATCGCCCCGACCTATCAACGACGATGTATACGAATCGAATCTCAGATTTGCCACCAAAAGATTCCAAGAGGAAAACATCGTAGGTCTCATAGAGCCCATAAACAGCATAACCGTTCCCAATTACTACATGAACAATTTTGAAAAAGGTTCATAACCCATCAAATATTCATTATCAATTATATCTACCCAAATTTTCCATCGCCTAACCGTAAAATTTTTTGAAAAAATTATTCCAGGCTTGAATGTAATCAAAAAGATCGACAGTCCGAATTTAAAATTGATGCTCGATGTGTTTCACTTGCAACACTCCTGCGGCAATATCACGCGAACGATCAGAAATAACATTTCTTACATAGGTACGCATATGAAACATAGAAAAATTCGCAATACACTTGGATATAGTAAAATCTGGGAATATACTCACCCGATACAGGTCACGTACAAGTGGCTCAGGTGCCGGACAGACACGAGCCAGACAGCCCTGGCGAAATCGACTACTCTTACGTATTCTCGTTGCTCGAGAAAGAAGGCTACGACGATTACGTGGGGTTGGAGTACAAGCCAAAAACCACGTCGCTGGCTGGTCTCGGATGGATCCAGAAGCTCGGATTCAGCCTCTGAATGTGTCGAATGGTAATTTAAACGAAAAAAAAAAATCTTTCTACATTTCATCTTGTTACTTTGTTTTATTGTTCTGATATTACACAGATTAACTGTAAGTAAATATATATATATTTATATATGTATATATATATGAATATATATATATATATATAATTTTAATTTTTATTGTTGTTTTTCCTTAATTTGTTATAATTCTTGTTAACAATTGTCATTGACCTCCCGTACAATTAATTCATCGCACTCATCACTCTTTGCATCCCTGAGGAGACTCTTATCGGCGAATTCGTTCGAACCCGGGGGGCTGGAAAATATTTTCTACAAAATTTTATTTTTTTTATTTTTATTTTTTAAGCTGTAATTAGTTTGGGTTCGTATTTATCGTTACGGTAGTTTTTGCTCGGATGATGCCGCATACACGGAATATCTTGGAGTAAATTTTTTAATTTTTTTTTTTAATGCAATACGCGTACTAAAAACTTCCGTGAGCCCTGGAATCAATCAATAGTGTAAAAAAAATGTATTAATGTGCGATTTAGTGATTAACGTGTGTCTGCGTGGTGGTTCACCGATGATTATTCGCATATGTTTGCACAAGTCTTTTTTTTTTTTTTTTTTTTTTTCATCGCGGATTCGTTAAATGCAAATACAATTTATATCTTATTGTTTATCAGTCGTTATTAGCTCGAACTATTTACAAACGATGATGTTGAAACCGCGCGTGTGTGTCAACGGTAATTCGAAACCGTCGAACGAGCTCTAACGTGAGATCTTCGGACAGTTCAGAATCCGAGTTCCAAGCGCGACGTTTTGTTCCAATCGGCGAATCATCGAATACAAACACAAACACGTCCGATCGTTTGAGATTGTTTATCTCAAACGTTAGCTCTAACAATTTATTCTCTTAAGTCGGATCGGATGGAACGATAAAAGGCTGAACAAACCAGCGGCAATCGACACCGTCGATCAACGTGTAATTAATCGTAATAAACGCTCGTTTGATATTCGAAAAAAAAAATAATAATAAATTGATAATAATAATTTAGAAAGCTAAAACGATGGTTGATGTCAGACGATTTGTGCAGGATCCACCAACGGCTCGTTAGCCTCTACCGTAGGCCCTACGACAGCAGTGCTACGAAAAATTATCAATCAAATTGTCATTAATTATCGTCTTGATTTGTGAGAAAGCGAGATGAGAGAAGAAAACTAACGAAAAAATAATTATAATTAAATTGATTAGGCGAAGCGTCAATTTTTGCGTGTAACGAAGCGGTGTAAGTATATTTTTCTTTTTCTATTTATTTTTTATTTTATATTTTTTATTTTTATTTTTCTTTTTCTTCTTTATTTTTTATTTTTTCTCTCGACAAATTGATTGCAAATTGGTTATTGTCAAGGTGTCCAGTAAAGAGTTCGTACGAAATTCCACGATAATCAAAAACAATTCTCAGGTTTTGTTAAGGCGTTTTTATCAAAAGTGAAAGTAGACAAAACTGTTGATAAACAGTATTTATTTTTTTTCATTAGAACGCAAGCAACGAAAAAATAGCTATTCTTTCAATAATCGCTTTCGCTTGTCTTGGAATCGTTTTAAAAAATTAATTTGGAAAAAAAAAAACTACTCGGTATGAACGAACGTATATATGTTAATTCTCAGCGAAACTGAGATAAAAATTTTTGTAGGATTATTTCCAATCATATAAGTTTTCAAACAAATTCGAATTGAGGGAATGCAAAAAATTCAAGGACGTTAAGTGAAATTCGATAAGATTCCAGGACTTTTTCCAGGCCAAGCAAAATTCAAGGACAGTTTCAGGAAGAACTTTCTGCAAGGAATCCGAGGACCACTGGATACCATGATTGTGAATTTCGATCGCTCTTTTTTTTTCTCGTATATTATCTGCATCAAATCAAGCGGATGTCTCACAGCAATCCAGGTTCGTTATCTTCGCCCAGCTACGCCGGGCGATACGTGCAACTTTACAAGCAATAACCGCTACGCATAGTCGCAAATTTTCCGAATAAATAAAAATAAATAAACAATAATCAAATCCATGTTCTACTAAGTTACCCGAAACCGAGAGCCAATATTCGTAGCTTATTGAATTGAAAGTAATTTGATCGAAAGCGCATTTCTACATCGTAATAAAAATTAAAATGTGAAAAGACCGAGTGGGAAAAAAGAGAAAGATTGAGAATCACAAAAAAAAAAGAAGAAAATGCGAACCGTGAGAGATTCGAGGACAATCGATATTCGTGACAAATGATTCGCATGCGAGAGCTACTTCCCTAACTACCACGCAATTATCGAGCACACAGTTAAACATTTCGAATTGTTAAAGGCATGAGATTACAATCGTCGTCGTTTATCAGCTCAAGTTGAACGAAAAAAAAACCAAATAAATAAATAAACATTTTACGACTCACGTTTCAAAATTCGTCGATCGACCGATCAATAAATAATTCATCGACAACAACGGGAGACAATATTCTTTCATGATAATCCGTTTAATCCGTAAACATACGCAAAATCGGCGATCAATTACATATACACTATGTACAGCGATATATAGAAAAAAAATTATTTAATTGGTTTACAAAGCAAATCGAGTCGAATTTTATTTCAACGACCGAGATAATTTTCGATTTCACTGACTCACACAAATCTTCATGGAAACAAATGTATTCGACTGTCCAGTTAAAAAAAAAAATGTTCGATAACACAATTATGTTGTCTCAGGGTCTCTACGCGTCTCATACACTTTATTGTCCGATCGTTTGATCATCGTCAACTGTGACGATGAATTTTAAACAAACGATACCTACCATAATCTACATAATAACCAACGAAAACTACGAAAAATACTGAATCACAATGATAAGAAATAAGATAAACGAAAATGATGATTGAAACAGTGAAATATCATCGAATTAACCATCGAATACTCATTCGGCATTAGGAATTACGTTAACGAGCATGTATTTAAAAAAAAAATAACGTAGAAAAAAAAAGTTTTATCTGGAATGATAGTTGTGGAATAATTGAGTAGAAAAAACCATAAACACAACAGTCACGATGGACACAATTAATGTACGTACAATAAAAGAAAAAAAAATAGTTTACGCTCGCAAATGACAATCAACGATAAATTTACAAACTAATGACTAATCGCGATCGATGGAGAGACGAAAAAAAAACAAAAGAAAAAAAAAGAAACAAGTAACAAGAAATATTGAGAAAACATCCAACTGAAGATGGATAAGTTGCACATTTGCGTGGAGGTAATCGTCGTTATCACGAAGATCGACAAACTACGAAATACCTGAACGAGACCGAGCGGATGACGGTGAATCGAGCTCGGTCTCATCCCTCCAATGTTAGGTCCCACCACCCAACAGAGTGTGAGTGTCCTCGTCGCACAGCCTCTCCGGAAAGGTTATTCCATCACCGAAACTGTAACCGACACCCCGAAATTGCTAGACACGATTCACGAGAACCTCATCGGTGTTTGACAATCGATCGGCTATATCAAATTCGCACATCGTTGTCGCACCGTCCAACAACCGATTTTTTTTTACCATTTATTTTCTATCTAAGAACCAGATGCACAATACCTTTGAAGATTAAACGATAACGATAATTGCGTGGGGGGCGGGGGCATGGGGGGGACAACTGGCTTGGCGACTGGACTGGAGATTGAACAAACTTTCGAAATGCTGTATTTTGCTGCTACGCCAACGAATCGTCGATGACTAATTACATGCAACTGAATTAACGTCAACGTTACGATAAATTCAAACATTTTCAACGTGGAATAATGCTTGTTGTCTTAATAATAATCGCAATGGAAGGAACAATAATGTACAACGTTTTCCATATCGTATATGTGTATTAGGGTGATCGAGAAGAAAATTGAATCCTCAACGTTTGACCGTGGAAAGTTTCGGTTTAGTAAAAAAAAAAAAACGATGACATATTTATTTTGTAAAAATAAATACAGGAAAGGAATTATGATCTAAGTTAATTTTTTTTAAAGATAGAAATGCAGTTTTTTTGGAGAATATCTCATGAAATTTGCAGATTTTTTAAAAGAACCATGACAATAATTGTATGGGGAATTAAATTTTCTATAAAAAAGGTTGTCATAATTTTTCTTCGAAAAGTGTGTATTTTTATTTTGATCGTGACTCGTCTCCTGTTTGCATAGTTTTTTTTTCAAAAAAATTAAATCGTTCCGGTTTACTTTCACCAAAAAGAAACTTTCCACGGTCGAACGCTAACGATTCAATTTTTAACGACCACTCTAATGTATTTCACCTGCTAACCAAATAAAGTAACGATATCAAATCCACCGTCCTACGTTCGATTACTATAAGAATCGATTTTAGGAAACGACTAAATAATGGTGTACACATGCTTTACGGACTGTCAACTATACAGTGTTTCGTCAAGCTTTTGTAGGATGAGATAAGAAAATATGCAGCATGATAATTACGGAGGCGTTGCGAGGAAAATAAATGCGAACACAGTTACAGGCTCGAGCGTTTTTAAAACTAAAATGCGACAGACAAAAATCATTTATTATTATTTAAGGTTGGCATGCACATGCATGAGATACTTAAACGCGCTAATAGAGTCGATACCATGGAACTCATTGAAAGACAATTGCAAATATTTTATCGATCAAGCGCAGATTTTTTTTTTTTTTTTAATTTCCCGTGAGGACAGTGAGAAGGCGAAAGAGTTGTAGCATCGCGCGATCGAGTTCCAGGATAAAGATTTTCATTAACTAATATTTCACACAAACCCAGACCTAACTCTCAATATTTCTGACCTGTTCTCCGTACTGCCCATTGAGTTGTAAGTATTGGAACCAGCCTGGTGCTGCGAACGTACAGGATAGACCACTCCGTTTCCGAGACTAAAACACATTCGTTTTTTTTTTACCCCACCCCAACGATTTAACGATAATGATTCTATTTTTTTTTTCATTATTATACTAATGCGCAGTCTGATGGATTTTTTTTCATTTATCAACTTTGAAATTAAATGTTTTACAATTTGTTAGACGACAATTATTTTCCCCCAAATATGTGTTTTTCGAATTCAATTGCCACGGTCCGATTATCGTTTCACGCGGGTTTTTCTTTTTTCTTTATTTACCACATCGCGAATTTGAGTACGAGGAATAAGTTTACGTCACACATATGTGTATATATATATTTTGAGAGCTGATAAATAAGCGTCGTAGATAATACAATACAGGTAACATCGAAAAATAAGTGAGAAAGCGTGACCAGAAAAAAAAAATAAAAGGAAAAAAGTTGTAACAAGATCCTCGCACAAAAATAGTCTGCTATAATTTTTTTTTTCTCGACATTATGAATTATGATTACCAAATATACGAAACAGTGAGAGAGTAATAAATAGATGAAAAATAATTCAAAAATAACAGCAACGAAAAGAAGAAAAAAAAGGACATCGAGCTATCGATACAGATGCACAAGATGCTACGATAGAAACAAGAACGGAAAATTATTCCGATAGAAAAAATAATAATAATAATGAATAGAAACACACACGGGTTCAATGTTCTATTTACCAATCGCAATGCAAACCATTCGGACCATTGGGTCATTATAATAGTGATTAATTATCGCGTTCTCTCGTTGTACACATTAATCGGTATTGTGCAATTGGCTCAAGATTTTTTTCTATGTTATTTGCCGTTTTCTTTTCTTTATTAAAATTAAAAAAAAAAAAAAAAAAAAAAAAAAAAAAAAAAAAACAACTATGATTGTAACGAAAAAAGGGAAAATTTGTTGATTTTTTTTTTTTTTTTAGACGAAAATTGAAAAATGCTAGCAGCTCACCTAGTGAAAATTGGAAGGAACCACAATCTTCTGTCATCGCCAAAGACTTCCTGAAAGTTGTTGTACTTTCCTAGGCTGAAACCGTCTTTATCCTTGCCCATGCGAAACATCGGTGGTCTAAAGGATTCTGAGGAGCCGTACATGTTTTTTTTTAATTAAAAAAAATATATATATAGGTAAAATAAAAAACCGAAATTAATTATGATGAAAAATATCCACAGACAATAAAGGAACAAGTATTTGAGTTACCGAGTGTCGATCTGTTATGCAGAATGAGGTAGCAATGATAGAAGAACAACGAATTAAGACTGACGGCGAACATGAGCGCAACGAAGAACAGGAACAGCAGATGAAACTTGCCCATACCGTCCAACTCGTTCTGCAACATTAACAACTATGCGAAATCACGAAAAAAAAAAAAAATTAAAAAATACAAAACAGTATTAATTTACATAGTAAAAATTAATAAATTAAAAATATCATCGGTTGAATAAAAAAAAAAACGATAGTTGTAGATCGAAGTTATAAGGCAGACTCACCTTCCAGAATTGTATAAAATATTGCAGAGACGTAGCGGCGATGAACATGCAATACAGGAGTGCGTACGCCAAAAAAAGCATGAAAAACTTGTAATTGTGAAAACCGACGCAGTTGTTGACCCACGGACAATGATGATCCATTTTGAGAACGCACGTGTGACAGACGCTGCAGTGGTGCGCGCGATCCGGCTTTATCAACTGGCATTTCTCGCAAAATCGTATTGCTGCAACGGGTCGATAGTTGTCGGTATTAAATAATTGTTTTGAGCGTTTGTATCTGGTTGTTTGCGGGAATATTAAGAGATTTTCAGATTTCCTCAACACTTTCGGTATTATTTCGAGTCTCTGCTTTTTGCATATTCATACGAATGTAAATATTAATACTTCGTTCTACTTTCTACAAAAGAAAAACATTTTTTTCTCTAATACATGTAAAAACAATGAAACATGGCTTGTAATACCTCCTTTGATAGTGCGATTAGTCACAGGAAGATCTTGAGCGAACCTCTCCAGGATTTGCCGCTGCGACTCTTCGGTCTCGGCTTGATGCAACTTTTCCATTTCTATGGCAGGTACTTTGAACTGCAATTCGAAGCAACATTGTACAAACTAATTTTCACAGTCCGAAGAATTGAAAACATTGACGCTCATAATTCGATGTAACTCGCGTAACTAGGCAAGCAATAATTACCATATCCGGAATCGGTTTCAGTTCCGTGGATACAGTTTGCCAGTATGACCACAGAAACTGAAGAATCAGTATGTGGAAGAAAAATAGATACAAAGCTGCAAGCAAATAAATTATTATCAAATTTGGATTTTGAACAAGAAAAAGAATACGGAGTTGCGTCTCATTTATATACATACCCTTCTGAACGTAGCTTTCTATTGTGTCTGGAACAAGAACGACTGATTTATTACAAAGGCAATTTCGCGTGGAATAAAAGTGTACGCAAGTCGATCAATTCGCCGCGTATCGCGCAAATAGATTGTTCGAACCCGTCGTATGGAGAACCGATGTGAAGAACGATTTATGCACAAGACCGCAGGTCCTGTAATATATTTTCCCTCAAAAAAACTTTGAAAAATGGACCTGGACTCGAAAGGCCTGGCCCTACATGAACCTGCAGTTCCATGTAAATCGTTCTTCCATGGTTCACGGTTATCAAGGATGAAAAAAATTTGAGGTTAGAATTTGGAATTTCGATATAAAAATTATCGCCATGGTCTGTAAATTATAAAAAAAATCCGACAGATCGAAATAATCGTGATTGTCAAACTCATGAACGACAAATATTGTTATCACGGAGCGAATTTCGATACTCACAATAACAAAGTTGTACGACGTAAGCGTAATAGGACCACAGGACTACGGTCAAGATGAAGATCACGGGTATCCATTTGAAAATCTTGACACACCACCAGCAGGAACCATCGTTTTGTTTACCCATCTTAACACGAGCTACTACCGAAGTAGACGATTCGACGAATTCCCGTCTTTCCCAGACAATTGCATTATTTTATTCGACCGCGGTCCATCATGGTGCATGGATATCCGTGAGAATGGAACGTAATGCAATGCGGGCTTGAATAACGCGGAGGAACGCGAGTGGACGATGCTGGACATTCATCGCACACGGCGGTAAACAGTCCGTTGAAAAATTCGTATCGCACCAAAATGAAATATCGATTTATTTATTCTTCTTCTTCTTCTTCTTCGTGTTATCGTGATTTTTCACTTCGGCGGGATACTTCCCCACGGAAATAACCGCCTGGTCGCTGGTAAATAAATATCGATGTCGTTAATTGCAGTCGGTTGTAGGTTGGGCCAGGTTGGGCGCTGGACAAGCGAGACCATGGAGGATGGACGAAACGAGCAACGAGCACCAAACTATCGTTATCCAATCTGGAGTGTCGAAAGTTGTCGAAAGTACAGTGGTACAAAAACTTGCCGAGGGTGGCACTCACATTCGGGCGATGAAAGATGGCCGCCGCCAACGCATGAAGCAGCGAATGGAAAAATCGTTCGTCCTTGGTGCACGCCTCTTCCCATTCGCCGACGATAAGACCAGCGGTGGGGGGTCAGGGTGTGTGAGGCTGTGCATGTATGTGTATGTTTGTTTCGTTATGTCCGATTGACCGTGTGAGTACATTTCGTCGCACGTTGTGCCATAACAATGTGGTTAATATATTTGTGAGTACCTACATACGATAATACGATGATAAACGATGATAATAGGATTTTGTGGTAAAGACCATTGAGAAATTTTTTTTTTTCTACATTTTTTTTTTTTAATTCGAATGACGATTGCGATGATCAGCGGTGACTTTACAGCTAACGTGGAAGGTGAAACATGGCAACCCACTGATGACGTTAGTATCCGGCAGCGAAGAAGAAATATAATCAAATGCCCTCGGTAAAAACAGCTGGTTGCCGCGACTTTCCGTTTATGAAGCTCCAGCCACTGGATTGTTATCAGTAATACGGTTTATCATCGACGAACGTCATCATGAATATGTGGAAAGTTCGGGAATTGATGGACAAGGCGTGAGTTCTTTTTAACTTTCAATTTTTTCGTACGACCTAACCTCCTTTCGTCGATTTTTCATAGGTTATTTATACTCGGGCCCACTATCGAGACATATTTGTATGGTTTTTTCTCCTTCTTTTTCTTCCTATTCTAAACAGAACGTTACATTTGTCGCGGGCTTAAGTTTTGATAGCATGCAACATTTTTGTTATCGCAGGACCAATGTAGTTATGAACTATACGGAAACCGAAGCCAAAGTGAGAGAAGCTACCAACGACGATGCGTGGGGTCCCACAGGTAATTGTAATATTGTGTAACCACATTGCCCCATTTCATTTGGCTCGGAATTATCCAACTTCTTTTCCGTTCCATGACGATTAGTAAATTTGGAAAAAAAACAAATTCATCCATTCGTTAATTCGTTTATTTTGACATTTTGATCAGGTGCCATGATGCAGGAACTGGCCCAGTCGACCTTCACTTACGAACAATTTCCCGACGTCATGTCCATGCTGTGGAAACGTATGTTGCAAGAAAATAAGCGAAACTGGCGACGTACGTACAAGGTAACTAACGCGATAAATTCACTTTCTTTTTCTTTTTTTTTTTTAATCTCATTAAAATTAATTATTTCATTGTAAATCCGGGTTACTCACAGGCGTTGCTTCTTCTCAATTACCTCGTGCGCAACGGTTCGGAACGGGTGGTAACTTCGTCGCGGGAACACATATACGATCTGCGATCTCTGGAGAATTACACGTACGTGGATGAATTTGGAAAGGATCAGGGTATAAACGTGAGGCACAAAGTACGCGAGCTCATAGATTTCATACAAGACGATGATAAGCTGCGAGACGAAAGAAAAAAAGCTAAAAAGAACAAAGACAAGTACGTGGGTATGTCGAGCGAGGCGATGGGAATGAATTTCGGCGGCGGCGATCGATGGACGGACAATCCCAAGTGGAGTAAACCGAATATAGAGAGTTACAACGATTGGGAAAGAGGCAGTCGAGGAAGAGGAGGTTTCGAGGATGCCAACAACAGGTTTGCGACTGATTTCAATTATAATTTATTTATTTATTTATTTATTTATTATTTAGTCTTATTATTATAAAAATGTTATCAGTGACGATGGCGAGCGAGAAGATTCCGACAACGAAAATCCGTCGAGTCCGAAAAAGGGTGAGTTCAAGGAAAAGCTCGATTCATTGGAGAAAATAAGAATGTACGAAGCGCGCAAGAGAATGTGCGTCAATACGTCGCCCTCGCGATCGTCGCGACCGGTTAAGAAAGTCGATATGGGAGCTGCCGCGAACTTTGGAAAGGATCAATCTAAAGTGAGTATAGTTAACTATATCATGTAATTTCGATCTATAAAGCTACATGTTTATCGAGCGTTTGTACGGAAAGGTAAAAATGCATCGATTGTCTCATTGTGTTTACCTTTACGTCCAAACGCTGGATGAACAACGCTATATAGACCAAAAGTGCACATAAACAATGTTGCAGAGAATTGAATTCCCTATAAAAAAGTCCCCGACGGCATACGTCTAACTTTGATAATAAACGCGTGGGAAAGCTCGAAAGTCGGTAACTCTGCTCGTTCTGAATTTCGAGAACCACCCGACACAACTCGCTTCTCCAAAATATGACGAATATCGCTGTTTTTCTCCAGACAAACGAGCCGAGCCCGCACAACAATTCACCGGCTTCACCCGCAAAATCCATGAAGAACAAGGACGAAATTCTCAACGATATATTCGACTCGCAGAACGATAACAACGCGACGAAAACTCCGATCGAAAAGAACAACGACGACGACGATGAAGATTTTAATCCGAGAGCCAACGCGTATGTTTCGTTACCCGTGCAAAATGCAAACGTAAACTTTGGTGACTTTCCCGGCGCATTCGGTGGTTCGACAATCGATCCCTCAAATCCTAACAATTCCTCGAAATTGCAAGATAACAGCGACGAGTTTGCCGACTTCACGTCGGCCTTCAATTCCGGAACTACGATAAACAATGAAAATTGGCCGGTCACGACGCAGTCGCAAATTTATTCGACGAACTCGAGCGTCACGGCCATTGGCAAATCGTCGTCCAACGATTCCAACACGTCGTCGCTCATGAATCCCGTGCAATCGTCGACTTCGGGAACTGATTTGCTCTCGGCCAATCTTACCATCGGAACAAATTTGCTCAATTCCATGGAAACCCGTGGATCGAACAATCGCAATGTCTCGAGAAACAATGCTAATAACAATGCAGGTACGAGATCCATTGCTTTCACCAACGACAATCGACCCGCAATGGTCACACTGGGTCCAGCGGACCCGAGGCAATTTTTCAACTGATGTAACTCCCGAAATATAGGTCCAAATGCGAATGTGTGGTTGTTCGAAGGTTCCACAACAGTCTCCATTAATTTTTGAAAACCGTCGCGGCGTCTGTGCGTCGGTTGGCGTTTATTTGTGTGGACGTATTTTTCGTTCGGGTCCGCTGGACCCAGTGTTCGATATTATAATTTTTTTTCTAATAGTACACTATTTCGAGACTACAACCCAACAAGATTTTTGGATTTATCTGAAAAATTGAAAATCTGGCGGTTTTTTTAAGTAGAAAGGGGTAATTTTTCGAAAAAATTTATTCTCGCGTTTGTTTGTGAGAAACTAATTATTTAAAAAAGAAAAAACAATTGGATTCTGAAGAGAAAGTCTTAAACTTCATTCTCGTACAAGATTTGAGTCAATGCATGAAAAAGAACGCAAATGGCAACTGTTTTTCCGCGTAGGGTCCGCTGGACCCAGTGTGACCATTGCGTAATTTTTTGGAGGTGTGACCATTACTGGAGCCTGCGAAGAAGGCACGAAAATCGATTCTTCGTGCCTTCTGAAGCAGGATCCTACCTCAACTTATTTTTTTTATTCCCCGATGAGATAGCATTGACAAATTCATTTACTTATTTTTTTCTCCTCATTTTATCAGTATCGACGGGGACCGATTTGTTGTCGGATTTCGATGGTTTCAATTCGCAAATCGGATCGAACAACGTGAATATATTCAATACCGATAGTCTGACCTTGGGATTGGATTCGAGCAACGTGTTTTCATCAGGTTATAACCCGTTTTCTTTTCTTCTTATGGTTTTTTTATTCTTGCACAACGAGTTCCACTTGTTTCGCAAACGAAATCGGTTTTAATCGGTTCGCCGGTGACGAAATGTATTTCCAGATTCGACGAGCAACTTTCTCTCGCCCGTGGCCGTTAACCCGACGATGGCATCGTCCAACGAATCCACCGCTGCTCAAACGACGGTAGGATCTACGTGGGCAGGCGCACGTTTGAACATAGATCTCGACAATCTGATGGGTGGTAAAGCAAAACCGTGCGGTCCGGCACCAACGATGAATCAGTTGGCCAACAATAGTCCCCAGCATCAGGCTCGACCTCTCGGTAAATACATGTTGTTTTTTTTTCTTTTCTCATTTTTTTTAAGGTAGTATCCCACATACTGTAAGAGTCGAAGCAAGCCTAAGATATACCATCTCCTGATTGAGGTACGTAGTATTTTGATGTGGCAACGTCGCGTGTTATGATGATGGTCATAGAGAGCGAGAGAAGATGGGAAACAAACGCGCAACGTTGCCATGTCTACTGGATCGCGACCACCTCCTCATATAAACTGTATTTTCCCGATGTTTATTTGCTTATTTTTATCATCACAGTCTCCTGATCTCTACTGTCAAGTGCCCAAAATGTTCTCCGAATATTCAACTTGCAGCTCAAGTGTTTTCATTAAAATCTGACAAGGATTTTTTGTATTATAGCAAATTGAGCGTGATTCTCCATAAGGCTCCATGTTAATCGTGTGAAAATAAAAGTGTTGATATCTTTTTTCTCGCGCTCCGGAAAGCCATGAAAATTTAACTGAACCTTTTTCTTATCAATACCTATAAGTATGCCAAGTTTCATGAAAATCTGACGAGGAACTCTCTTATGGAGGGTACCAGCTTAAATCAGTCAACTGGGCTGTGTCACAGGTCAAACCGATATATCGAAAAGAACGGTGAAAAAGTTGTTCTATTCTGATGTTGTTTTTTTATTTCATGTTTGAAATTTGGACTGATTATGTCACGAGAAAAAAAAATCCAATTTTTTAGGTAACTCAGCCCCCTTAAAAGGAGCAAAAAAAAAGAAAGAGAGTTACACCGAAAGGGTTAAAGCGATTACGATATTTTTCGTTGTTTCGATAATGCGACGTTTGTCTGATGTTCTATCGTAGATGAACTTGTTACAGGCGGTAGTTCGATGAAAAATGCTGCATCACCGATAATCCCATCTCCATCGTCAACCAGTCCGACATTCTTCCCCGCGTTTCAATGAGATTCTTCGCAACGTTTTCGGAACCCCGGTGATGCCGATCGACGAGGTATAACATTTTATTACCAATTGTCGTAAACGACCGACGCATCAACACATTAAATATCGCATCGACGATTGCGAAGAAGAAAAAAAAAATAAGAAAAAAATAGAGAAAAAAACGGAAACAACGGTATACGACGTTGACAATACGTGCTTCCCTAACACGAATTAAACGTATGCACGATAAAAATTCATCAATTTGCATACACATATAATATATGTAAAAAAAAAACAAACAAAAAAAAAACAAAAAACAATAATAGCGTGGACAAAAAAAATTCCCGCAAAGATGTACCAATAAGGATAAGTTACACGGCGGTATTCAGGGATGATTGAGAAAAAATATGAAAAAACAAAAATCGACTGTCGCGGCACAAAAAAATAAAACTCACACACACACGCGGAAAATATAGCGCAATAATAAGAACGTATGCTCCGAAAGAATGATTGGTTTTTTATACATGAAAAAAAAAAATCGTTAGTATCGCAAAAAATATAAAACCCGACGTCGGTCATAACAAAGAAATTTTGACGAACGACAAAACTTGAAAAGACAAATATCGTGTAAATTGTTTCGTCACTGAAAGCGAACGAAAAGGGGTGAAGGAAAAAAAAACTAACGCCCAATCTGATCGGCGAATTATTTCCCCAATATGAAGAAACAATTTTCTAAATCGCTAGCAATTGACTTTTCGTTGTTGTTTTTTTTTTTTTGTTTTCCCGCGAGAAACGAAAAAATTGCATATCCCTCAAAATGAATAATGAAACAAACACTTAATTACAAATATATTATTATTATTATTATTATTAGCCGTTAAACACTAATTGATAGGTTGTCACCGTTGGTCAGACAATTATGCTAGTTTTTAAGGAGAAGGCAGGTTCATTAGTGATTAATCGATCCTTCGAAAAATGTGAGAAAGAAAAAAAGAAAGAAAAGTAATGCGTCGAGTTTGTTGATTAATCGTTTCTATGAAAAAAAGGAGAAAAAAAAATGTTTCGTACAGGCGATGGGTAGAAGCAATAAAGGATCATCACCGCGGGCTAATGGTCCTTATCGACGAGTCTGCGGTATAATATCCTTCGGTCGGGTGCGATGATTTTCCAAATCGAACTCAAACGTTGAACGAGCGTTTTTGTCGGCTTGTTTCTATTGTCAGTCGCGATATATATATCGTTTAATGAGCAGCTGGAGAATATATTATTGTTGTGTGCAACAAAGAGTTACGTCTTAACATCGTTTTATCGAAATTTTATTTGCCAAAGAGAAAGTAAACAATTAAATCAACGTCGGCATAATAAGGATTGAGAGAGAAAAGATAAAAATGATAAAGACAAGCATGCCGAGACTCACGATGACAATTATCGTCATTGTTACATATCCGAATGCTATTATTTTCGACTCGATATTATTTTTTTTTGTTTGATGCTTTCCAAACGGCGTGTGTTATCAACGAGGCCACTCGAGAAATCATGTCGTTCGAATTTTTCTCGCGATTATTTCCGAGCCAAGAGGGTGGGGCGCGAAATTCAGAACGAGCAAAGTTTTCAACAGTTCTCGCCTTTCGAGCTTTCCCACGCGTTAATTATCGAAGATAGAGATATAACGTCGTGGACTATTTTACAGCAAATTCCATTCTCTACAACATTGTTTATATGAATTTTTGGTCTATGTAGCGTTGTTCAGCCAGCGTTTGGGCGGGAAGGTAAAAATGCATTGATTCTCTCGTTTTTACCTTCCCGTGCAAACGCTGGATAAACAACGCTATATAGACCAAAAGTTCACATGAACGATGTTGTAGAGAATTGAATTTCCTATAAAAAAGTCAGGGACGGCATGGATCTAACTTTGATGATTAACGCGTGGGAAATGTCGAAAGTGGGGAAACATTGAAAACCGCGCCGACTCTGTTAGGCGTTCGGAATATTGTACGTTCGCTGCAATGTCATTCTGCATCGTGCGCGTTCGCGATACGTTTGAAAAGTTTCCATCTTTGCTTCCATCTTTCTCCGGTTAGCTTCGGGCCAAATTAGTCGTCGGTCGGTTTATCCGTGTTTCCATTATAATTATTTTTTTTCCGTCTATTGCGCATTTATTGAACAGTGATATAAATATATTTTTTTTTGTTTCGTGTGGATGACGAGGAGCAGCAGCGAGGATCTGCACTGAATAAATTAATTCGCGCTGTAAATATTGGCGAACGTGAATACGCGACGAATGGCAAATAAAATAAGAAAAAAAAATAGAAAAAAAAAAACAAATGATAATTGTGATTATATAGTAGCATCACGGAAACGAAATTTTACGTTGCTGAAAAATCATGTGCAAATGCGGTGTGGATTGCGATCGATTGTGTGAGAATGATTGTCAATCGAACGTGTTATTTTTATTCCTTACGAATGATCGAAGGAGCGACGGTGTTTTTTTTTTTTTTTGATAACTCTCTTTTGATTGTTACCTTGCCACGCTCGGGAAAGTCTACCATGTTATCCCATTCCGGGTCCTATAATTGTTATTATAAAATCATTTAAAACAAAAAAAATTAAAAAAAATAAAAACATAATCGTGGTTATGATCGTTAGACAGCATTCCAACAGTAGTTTTCGAACAATCGTGTATAAATTCGGCAGCAGATTTGTAAATTTGAAAGATAAATCGAAATCTGGTAAAATCAATTTTTTTTAATTAAAAAAAAAAAAAATTATTTGCCGATATGTAAATAAGAAGTGTTTTATGAACGAACTCCATAGCCAATGATTCGGAACTTCGTAGTATTAAAAAAAAACGAAAGAATAAATAATTGTTTGATTTATATTATAATCAAAAAAAAAAAAAAATTATACGATTAATTCGAGTATTTATAGATATATATGTTGCAGTCTACATAATTTTATCTACATTAAATGCTCATTGGTGCTGGTATTAAAAAAATAAAATGATATTATTTGTCCCAACCACGGTCCCGCTTCGTTCTATTTCTTTCCCGCTCGAAAAATAAAAAATCCATCGACGACGACTGGTTAAAGTCAATTTGTTTTATATTTTTCTTTATTTACCCGACTGGATTTATCATTCGTATTTTCGTGGTTTCCGTCTTGCAAACCACTCAAAATATATGTATGTGAAAAAATAATAAAAAAAAAACAATAATAATAATAATACAAATGATCGAACAAATGGTAATGTTTGAAGACGCGATGAAGGTTTGAAGATTCCCAAAAGACACGCGTCTATTCCGCAGCGCTTAGACTCTTGGATTTTTTCTTTTTCTTCTTTTTCGGTTGTTCGTCGTTCGGTGTGGAGTCCTCGGGTTCGATCTTGTTACCATTCGTCGGGGCCTCGCTGTGGGACTCTCCGTTCTGCGGTGCAGCCGCATCGCTCTTGCGTTTTTTATCCTTTTTCTTTTTCTTCTTTTCCGAATCGTTCGCGTTATCGCCGTTTGTCGCGATGGCGCTAATGTTCGCCGAACATTCCTCGATCGCTTCGTTCATGACGTCGATGTTTTTCTTCGGCACATCACCGGTCTCGTAAAATTTCAAACGATCCTCCACTTGTTGACGCAATTTTTCACCGAACACGGTCGACGGAACGTCCGTGAAACAATCGATTCTCGACGCGATGGAACATTTGTTGGCCAAATATCTGGATATTCGACCTTTGTTCTTCGTGCCCGCGCGACCGATGAACGTCGAATGAAACAGCAAACCGTATTTCGGGGTATTGCCTTTGGTCTTGAGAGCTCGGAACAAAGCTTTTTCCGCGCCCAATATTTGCACCGTCGAAGCCGGATATTTCGCCAGATTGGTCAACGAACCGGCGTGAGCTATGAGCCGAGCGCCCACTTGATCGCCTATCAGAGTCGCCAAATTCGGTGCCACACCGGCCATCTTCGCTCGCAAATATTCCGCCAAACGTTTGCGATAATCCGCGAGTGCTATCACGCGTCCGGCAAACATTTCTATGTTCAACAGATCCACCGGGCTTATGTCCATTCCCATCGATGACTTGGACGCGTCGATTATCGCTTGAGCTTTCGCGCTGTCCATCACCAATTCTTCCAGAGCCTCCAATTTTTCGCTCGTCAATTCTTTGCGATTCTTTATCAGTTGGGCCACCTTGGCGTACATGTAGTTTTCGGGAACTATCTTCACGAGCTCCGGGAAGTGATAGCTGTACCACTCGCTGAAATATATATATATATATAGTTGTTTTCAAATTTTTTATTATGAATTTGCCGAATGCTTGAAAATAGGACGTGCGTTCGATCGTACGTACAATTCAGGAACTTGTTTTTTTCTTTTAATTTAAATAGTGGGATTATGGCATATGGCTATGAACTAATTTGAAATTACAACTAAGTATAGGTATTTTATAAGGGTGAAATCGATTTTTAATTTGGATCAGTCATGTTGCCAAAAAAACAACAAAAAATCCAATTTTTTAGGTTATCAGCGTTTTTCATTTCAATTCGAATAGACTTTGGGATTCTGAACGATTTGCAGGGCAAACAAACGGCGCGTACAACGGAGCAACCAAAATTATAAAAATGTTTACCGTATTCGCATGCTGAACGTGTTGACGTCCTTGTCGAGTTGATCCAACAGCGCAATACTTTGAATGATCATGTTGTCGACACGATTGACGTTGAACTTGACTTTGGCTCTGGAGTAACTGTGACCGAGACCCAGCTGGGCCACGCCTGAGCTCTTGGCGGTCAAGCCCTTGACCAAATTGTGAAAATGAAAACGAATGCCTCTGATCAATTCCGGCACGACGCCAGTGTGATCGCATTTTATTTCCAACGCTTCGGTGATGCTAGCGCCTAGTTTGGGATCGGCGACTCCCAAAACAACCTTGTCGGCTTTGGGTATGCAGGAGTCGAGAAAGAGCTTGAGATCCTCGGGTACGATTCCCTCCGAAATGCTGTTGATGCTTTCCAGGGCGGCGAGAGCGGTTTTGAAGGGCGAGAATCCAACGAGTTTCACGACTGCGTTGAATCGCGACAGATCCGTGACCGACGCCTCCACCTGGGGAAGCAGCATTCCAACCTCTTCGAACTCCTTGACGGAGAAGATGGCGTAACCCGAGGCATGCTCGTACAGCACGAGTAGCTTAACCTAAAATTGAGATAATCATTAAATCGTTGAATTATCATGTGGAATTATGTCAACGATTATCGGTGACGATTTAATAATTAATCGATCAATTATCGAATCACGTGGCCGGGACGGTAAATCATAAGCGTTGCCTAAAACTTGATAAAAATCATTGTAGTCATAATCATTATGTTTACTTACCATTTTCAAGCCTCTTCGTATGCACCGGTTAACGCACTTAACTCGTTATTTCAATCACTCGATTTGTTATCGCATTTTTTTCTTCGTTACAGAATAATAAAACGCGTTGTGTACGCATTGGCCCATGTGCCAGTGCAGTCGGTATGTTCACGCGTGTTTCGTGTTACAAGGTTACCGGAAGTACAACGTAGTCAAATTCGGGTTAAACGAACCACTGGAGTATTTTTAAAATGGCCGTGTGGACAGTTCCGCGTGTGAATCCACCGGTGTATTTCGGCGGGACCGTTTGAACACGGAATGGCGCCGGATTGAGACGATGGACGACATACCTCTCTCGGTCTCCCTCGCTCCGCAGCGTGCGCCGATGGCGCTGTCTCTCTCGTACTCATAAGTGTCGTCCATCGCCTCCAGGGGCTACACCAGTGTGACACTTTCGAAAAATCGATTCTTTCCTTTCTTTTCAGCCAAATGTATTCCTGATTTTCCGATGCACTTAATTCAGTGCTTTTTTTCGAATAAATTCACGAAACTCATCCAAATTTTCCGAAATCACACTGGTATAGCCCCTCAACGATCCTTTTAGGTTATAGTCGTTACACGTAACACATTATCACCTTAATTGTGTCTGACGATTCGACTAGAATATATAAGTTATGATAAATAGTTTTATTGATTATTGTCTGGTGAAACAGATGGACCGTAAAATTCTGGCAAGTTGCACGTATTCATTCAATAATAACGCGGAAAAGTGTATAAATTTACAAAATGCTTTATTACCCACAAGAATAATAAACCGTGAAACAAATGTTATACCAATGATGTCTCATGGACGAGTTACAATTCGTGCGTTCTTTGTGGCAATGAAAAACCGTGGTCAACCGCATCCAAGGTATAGAATAAAATTTCCTAATTCGCTAACGGAAGAACAAAAGAGCATAATTATATATTATCCAATAATGCATTATTCAAAAAAATAATTTTTCCGTTGCATTCGTCATTGTGTCTGCAACAATTTTGTTTAAAATGTTTATATTATTATCTTTTTTCGTGAAAAATACAATGTTCCATTATGTTTAAGTGATTAATCAAACTGTTGATTATGCGATAATGTACACGAGAGTAATAATAATAATAATTATAATAGTAATAATAATGATAATAATTTGGGAACAAGATGTATAACAGAGCATATTTTGATGTTATCTTTTGGTGCGAACATAATCGTTGTTCGGTAGTACAAAGCCGATCCTATATCCCAGAAACGCATTGCAACACATTTTCAAAGGAACGTAGCAAGTTTCAAAATTAACCACGGTGTATTTCACTTCTAATTGCGCAAATTCCACTCACACGCGTTAATATTTTCATACCGATAAATTGAGAATCTATAGGTGCGTGTTTTTTTCATGTGCTTATAGTTAAAAAAAAAAAAAAAGAAAAAGGAATAATGTGTTGTTTGCGTATCGTGGTAGTAAATATTGAGCCCGCAACAAGGCGAGACTCGGAAATATGGGCCAGAACAATATTGGTACTGGTCGTAAATAAACATTTACAATTGACATTAAGTAAAACGTGGCGGGTCGTCGTCGAATCCACGGCAAATCAGTTTTATCTCGATGTAAACGGAGCCACCGAATTTACACGGCAACGACCAACGGAACAATAAAAATGAAGAAAACATGTAATATATGTATGTATATATTCACTCTCAACTCGTTTTTCAATATTGTAGAACGGTAAGCGCTGTAAGCGACAACTTTTGCCAAAAAAGGAAACGGATAATGATCTCAAAACAGGGCGAAAAACAACAACAAAAATAAAGGTGCTTCATTGCTCATTAAGATTGTCACGGGAATTCTAGGATCGTTCGCAATTTCGCTCATTCCGGTCCAACGTAAAATTTTTTATGAGATTTATTCATAAATACTATGAAAAGCTACGTCTATGGACTATATAGAAAGACATTAGAAATAGTATAAAATGGACATAACCTTTATAATCATCTCTCTCTCGCTTTCTCTATCTCTCTCTCTCTATCTTTCTCTGTGTGTCTCTCCCTGCCTCACTCGTTTTCTCCCGACGCTTTACAATTTCATAAGACAAGTTATCATAGATTTTTTTTTTGTTATCCGATTTTTTCAAAATCATCATCCTTTTTTCTTGGCATTGTAATTTTTAAAAGTAGCAACGGGTATACAAGGATATTTCTCAAGGATAAAAAATTGGGGGGAGGGTAATGTGCAGAGTGACTACCGATTAGGCTCAAGTACCATCGGGTATCAGTCTTCTTTTTTTTTTTTTTATCACGTCGCATATTGTTGTTTCGTTATCTTTCTTCATCTTATTTCATCCTTTTAACAGTTATTCGTTTGTTTGTTTTTTTTTGTCTTTATTTTCATATTCGGGGGGTCGATCGGTTATTTGCGTTCACTCGATGGCCACACGTGGCATTATCAATCCCCGTCTATTCAGCCAAATTCTACGAAAAAAATTACATTGTTAATAACATTATTTAACGATCGTTGATGAATAAATGGTATTATCCATATTGTTATCTATTTTCTCACTCACCCAACTCCAGTGCCAATAAGCAACGAGACGATGTTTGACAAAAACATCGCGTACAATATTTCTTTGGAGAACAGTCCGATTTTTCCCATTTTCGCGGTGCGAATGCTATAAGTTTTTTTCTTCGTCATTCCCAACGGATGTTTGAATTTCCAACCTCTGCAAAAACAACAACAATATAAATTAACGATCGTTAAAAAAAATTAAAAAAATATATTTAACGTTTTTTTTTTAAACGCAAAAAAATGTTGTAAAAAAAGATTGCCGTGCTTACTTGGGTGGTGCCTGATCGGGACGAGAGCTCCACTCGTCGTACATCCATTCCGTACAACCCTTTTCCAAAAGCTGTTCCGCGTCCTGAAAGAAAAAAAAGAAAAAAAACATTCATTTGTCAGCAATCAACAAATTCATCGCATTTTCAGTCGTTGATCAATCGACCGATCGAATAAATGAACAAATTGTTATCGACGAGATATTGAGTTGTCAGATGATGATCGATTGTCATGCAGCTGGTCATTCATGTTAATCTGGTAAATCTGGAGAATATATGAAATAATATAGAAAACAAAAGAGACTATGGGACACGGCGGAACAAAAGAAGACGATCGTACGATTCAGCAGCACAGATGTTCGAAAGTGATCGTTTGTGATCGTTTGTCTGCATAATGTTTTTTAGTTCGCGAGAGATAAGATGGCCCGATCGAGCGATGATTAACGAGTAAGCCTCAAGGAGTACGAAAAGAAAAAAAAAACAACAACCAATGATGGTGAATGATTAATTTGAAAGAGTGACAAAAATATTGGATATTTTATTAATAATCAAGCGAGCATGGTTCGTTCCGGGGGTTAAGGGGGCTGAGTCCCCAAAAAAAATGGGCGAAAAAAAAACAAATAACATTTTTTAGGCAACTCGGCCCCCTTAAAATTGCATTTCGTCTACGAGAGAGATTCGCTAAAATCGAAGAAGAGAGCTGCCGACTTGACGACGATGACGCTGCTGCTGCTGTACTACTTAATAAATATTAATGTGCGGTATGATCGTTTGTCGCAATTGTTGCAAACACTTGTGAAAATCGTGATAATCTTTCGATTCAGGGTCAACGCGCGGATTACGAAGCCAATGAGAGAAGGAGCGTGGCGTCGCAGAATCTTTCTCATCTCGAAAGACATTCATCGACGAGCCCGGGAATTCATTCTCGAGATCGAGCAATCATTTCTTCGGGCAATGTGCAGCAGAGCCTCGTGTCCAATGGCTTTCGTGATAATTACATTGCGCATTACGAATAAACGAATCAAACGAATTTAAACGTCATTTAAGGCGTTACGCGAAGGAAGCGTAAAAAAGCAATAACAATCATAAACATTATCAACTGCATCGCGATTGTTCTTGGCTGAATTTCGAAATTTGGGGGGAGGGGGTCATCATCACTTGGCGCTTGACAAAGTTGGCCGTCGTCGACGAGGTGTCGCGCAAATTTTACCAAATTATTGTTTTGTCAATAAACCCGAGTCATGCGAGCGACATGCATGACGAATATCGAATAAAACAATGACAATGAATAATTCATGTACCAAAACGTCAATCGACGCTTTACATAAGCTTTATATAACGCCTATGGATAACGCTGGAAACTACATACGTGTACATACACGTCGTGAATTGATTCAGCATAATTCAAACGAAAATACGCGCGAAACGACGATTATAGAGCGGAGCATGCGTATACGGAGTTTATCCTGCACCGTCGACGGTTTTCAACATTTCCCCACTTTCGAGCTTTCCCACGCGTTAATTATCAAAGTTAGATACACACCGTCGATTACTTTCTTTATAGGAAATTCAATTCTCTGCAACATTGTTCATATGAACTTTTGGTCTATACAGCGTTGTTTATCCAGCGTTTGCACGGGAAGGTGAAAACAAGCCTATCAATGTATTTTTACCTTTCCGTCCAAACGCTGGATAAACAACGCTATATAGACCAAAAGTTCACATAAACAATATTGCAGAGAATTGAATTCCCTGAAAAAAAGTCAGCGACGGCATGTATCTAGCTTTGATAATTAACGCGTGAGAAAGCTCGAAAGTCGGGAAACGTTGAAAACCGCGCCGACTCCTAGGCGTTCGGAATATTGTACATTCGCCACAATGTCATTCCGAATTTCGACGATTCGCCGCAATGTCATTTTACGCCGCGATCCCGTTCGTAACATTGTCGTTCGAAACATTGCGCGTTCGGCATAATCAACAATCGTGAAGAGTTTTGTCGGCGCAACGATCCAACAACGTCCGCGCGCCCTCTGTGTACGTTAGGATGCGATCGTCCGTGCATCCACGTCGAAGCGAGTGCGGGGCTGCTCTGCTCATTGAATCGTAGTAGCTCCCACGCTTGATACGCGACGACTACGCGTACGCGGAGACACACTCGAGCTAAATCGAGAATGTATGCTCCGATGTGGTGTGTGTCAGGCGCATGGCGTGAGTCCGTACGGGCTCCGGGATTGGACGATTACTAAAACTGCGTCTCGTAGTTTGAACGCGATCTACTCCCCTCCTCCCACCCTTCCCGAATGTTTATCACGTTCACGCGGTTTCTTTCTTTCTACGGTTCCTTTATTCACGCGAATCTTTGCATTTTAACGCATCTAAACTTTTTTACAATCTTTTTTTTTTTTTCAAACATCCTCGGACTCTTTTGTTTGTTTGTTTGTTTGTTTGTTTGTTTGTTTTTTTTCTTAACATTTTTATTTAATCCATAAGCGATTATTCAATTGAAAAAAATATATATTTTTTAAAATCAAATAATCGCTTATTGATTAAATAAAAATGTTAACAATTTAATAAAAATATATGCATATATATATTTGTAAATTAAATAATTGCTTATTTATGGAATAAAAATAAAAAAACAAAAAACAATAAGTCCGTGGATGTAAAAAATATAACTTAAATAAATAAATTAAATTTTAAAAAAATGAAAAAATAAAAAAATTATTAAAAGACCGTCGAAGTCATGAAAATGGAAATACGATTGGTGTCGAGGAACGGAAAATGGTGAGGCCATGCAGACATTTTGCCACACCAAACTCGCCTTTTTTTTTTTACCGACGATGAGCCTTTTGCGTAAAACTGGAAAGTTAACGCCTTATATCGAGCGGTGGCTATGGCCAAGCTCCGGTCGACGAGTACTGTAACGTCGTCGTGTTTCTTCGACGCATTTTTACGTACTCGATTGTACATAAACGTCGTTGTCCAGTCCATGCCGAGTAAACCGGGTAACGACACTCGTGAGAACGAGAACACCAGCAAAAGAGCGCGGGTCTCACAATCGCGGTATTCATGGATCGATTGACTTGTCTGATTAATAGTGAAATCATTAAATCATAAATCTCCCCCCCCCCCCTCCTCACCTATTCGTCATCATCCATGTGGTAAAGAACCTCCGATGAACTACTGAATCACGGTCGCAAAGCACATACATTTACACATGTGGGTTTTAAAAATAATATTTAGAAAAAGGAAAAAAAAATAATAATAAAAGACCAGAGGCCAATGACGCATGGAAAACGATTCTGACTTCGTCACGACACGGGCCGACGATATTGCGCAGAAAGTTGGCGACATCACGGCGATCGAGTTCGAAACAAGCAAATTCCATACGCTTAGTAGCTTTTTTTACAGTTTTTTTACAATTAAGTTGGCTGAGTCGATTGAAAAATTAGATTTTTTTTTTTTTCGTGACATGATCGATCCAAATTTGAAATCGATTTTACCCTTACGATATACATATACTCAGCTATAATTTCAAATTTTTTCATAGTTGTATGAAGCACCCGAAAGCTGTAAGATTTATCACAAAATTATTTCACACGTCGTAGCTTTCGGACCACACGACTCCACAGATTTTCAATTCTGATGTCTCATTTTCTTCGTAACAGACTACATTCTCAGATGAGTGTGGGTTATTTTTTTTCCACGCTCTCTGGACATTGTGGCAACCCATAACGTGAATAAAAACCAAGTTTTCTGCAATTTTTTTCAGATAAACAGTTGAACAATAGGTTATCATAAATTCATTCAACCTTGCATACCAAATTCCCACACTTATCCGAGAATGTAGTCCGTTGCGAAGAAAATGAGACGTCGGAATTGAAAATTCGTTGAGTCGTATGGTCCAAAAGCTGCGACGAGTGATAAATAATTTGTGATAAATCTTACAGCGTTCAGATGTTTCATATGGCTGTGAAAAAATTTGAAATGATAGCCGAGTATAGGTATTTTATGAGGGTAACATCGATTTTCAATTTAGATTTATCGTGTCACAAAAAAAAAATCCAATATTTTAGGTGACTCAGCCCCCTTGAAAAAAAATTGTATCGAATGGTATCGAATTCGACCCAACGCTTGAAACGACAAGTTGTAGGTAGGTTAAGCGGTAACGAAAACCGGTATCGATTCTACCGTAATCAAGCAGTCCCCCTCCCCCCTCCCCCGCGTTCGCACGCTCGCGATAAAGACGACGTCAACGTTATTCAAAACCAACAGTCAACCATTTCATTTTCCTCTTTTTTTTCTTCCTTTTCTTTTTCTTTCCTGTTTATCGCAAAACATGGGGAAATGGTAATCATCATCAAGTAGGCATCATCATGGACATCGAGGTATTCCAGTGTAAAATAATGTTCGTTGAATTAAAAAAAAAACAAAATGTTTATATTCAGTAGCTCGAACACCGACCTTGGTACAACTGTAGTTAATGTAAACGCCTCTGAGATCATCCTCGGTTGACAATTCCGTGTTGGGACTGTTCGGAGGGCTCTTGGGGCTGAAACAAAAATTTGTAACATTGTAGGACCGTATAACATTACGCTGTAGTGAAGAACCGAGGCTGGCGAGATAAAAAAAAAAAGGTTACAAAGAAAAGCTTTATCTCTGGGCCATATGGAGAATCAATCCCCCCCTCCCCCCTTATGCCATACCGACTGACTCACGCGCAATGACCCAATCGAGCCACAGTTTTTTTATCTTGTTTTTTTTTTGTTTCTTCGACAACCCAAGTAAAAAAATTATATATAATCTATATATGGGATTGGGAATCCATAGTTTATATATAGATTATATATAGTTTATGTATATAAACTCAATATAAACTATACATGCCCAATCCCATATATAGTTTATATATAGATTATATATAATTTTTTTACTTGGGAAATTATATTTTTATCCGTGTGAAAAGTTTAATTAAATCTCCAATAAAAGTTTGTATTTTTATATTAAATTGAGGGTAAAATAAAAATAAGGGTAAAATCGATTTTAAATTTGGAATGATCGTGTCACGAAAAAAAAAAAAAATTCGAATTTTTCAGGTCGGTCAGCCTCCTTAAAAGAGGATCCCGAACGTTTGGAGCTCTTTCTCTCTCGCTCCGCCGCGAGCGTCAATGGCGCTATTTCTCTCGCACTCATTGCGGACGCGAAAGGTTCGGGATCCCCCCTTAAGATCCATTGTTGTTATGATGGTAATGGGTAACGAAATTCTAAAAAAAAAAAAATTAAAAAAACTATGAGACCCACCTATCGCGCGGAGTGTCCCGCCGCGACGATGCGAGAGAATGTCTGGCCGATGATTGTGTTGAATCCCGTTGGGCTTCCTTGAGAAGTCGAAGGTATTCTTCGCCGCCGCTGCTGAACGGTAACGGGGTTACTCTGTCAGCCGGTGCTGGGTTTACTTCCACCCACGATTCTGCACCTCGAAATAGAAAATTATCGAACGATTCGTTTAAAATAATAGTAACAACAATAATAAAGATTTGTTTTTTTGTTTGTTTGTTTTTTTTTTTTCATTGGTTATCCGTTAGCGTGTGGCCTTGGGTGGTTTAACGTGCGACTAATCGAGCGTGTAATCATTCGGCCTTCCCCTGTCTATCAACGAACCACCCACTCGTCCGAATGATCGTTCGACCGCGAACCTCGTTATTGGTTGTTTCGTGAACAATTGTTCCGATCATCTCGTCGAATCGTTTTTTTTTTTTATTTATTAGCATTTATCATTAAGCATATTGAGCATTTATCATTCGTGTTTCATTTTTAACTCCCGGGATTGCCCAGGGGGCCAAAAACGGGAGTTATGAATTTCAGTCAGAGTTATGAGATCGGGCCTCGAAATTCAGAACGAGCAAAGTTCAGAAAGCCGTCAAAATTCCGAACGTACAATATTCCGAACGCCTAAGAGTCGCCGCGGTTTTCGACATTTCCCGACTTTCGCGCTTTCCCACGCGTTAATTATCAAAGTTAGATGCATGCTTCCACTGACTTTTTCGTAGGAAATTCAATTCTCTACAACATTGTTCATGTGAACTTTTGGTCCACATATCGTTGTTTATCCAGCGTTTTAACGGGAAGGTAAAAACAAGAATATCAACGTATTTTTACCTTCCCATCCCTCTTAACTAAATATCATCATAATTATCATACTCAATTCATTCGCAACAGAGTAACAATAAAATTTTATCGATTGTACACACATAAGTGATTTCGTTAAATTCGCATAAATAATTTCAAGTCGCAACGACACAAACGTTCGATAAGGGATCAGTAACGAGAGAAATGAAAAGCACAACGGTCTTATGTACTTGTGGGGCTGGGCCATAGGCATTCGTGCGGTAAGTCACGTAGCCCGGTTGGCGAATCGAAGGGGAAAACTCGAGGGAACGACATCCTTTCGCGTGTCATTCAAACCCCGAGGCATTAATTTTACATCCTTTTTTTTACACGGATTTGTAGAAATATGTATATGTATGGACGTCAGGTCGTTGACTGATAATCGTTATTGGTGCCACGTTCCTCGAAGGTCATTGTGTGTGACCGTATGCGACGACTCTGGGCGTTAAACGTTTACCCCCCCCCCTTTTTCCCAACCTGCTCCTCGTACGTAGATCTTTGCACGTCGCGCCATATATGTAACTCACGTAGATACCTCGTGCGAACGTGCACGTCGGTTTTATTTATTTTTATTCATTTTATTTTTTTAAGTTGCGGTTTGTCCATCTTTGTCAGTCTTTGTCTCTCAAAAAAACGCGGACGTTTCGTCCTTCCGTCACGGTAGAGTCGTATTAACCGAGTAAACTGCCAACTCTCATCCAGTGGATGGACATGCATTGTTCGTCCGAAAACAATGCAGTCTCCAGTCTCTAACGCGACCCCCCCCCCTTCCCTTAACTCCGACTGTGTTGATTGAAGAACGAACAGAATGTTAACTCGATTATCACAACGTGGTCATTGAGAGGTTGGATACGTCTAGCAGCGCCAAAAAAGCGCTGAAAGAAAACTTTTTTTTTTATTTTTTTATTTTTAGTAGAGATAACAATGGAAATTAATAATAAATAAATAGTACACATTATTCGTTGGTGTTTAAACTTTGTAAAAAAAAAAACATTTATTTCGCTTGATTTTGACAAAAATTGTACTGTATAAAAAAAATCACGTGATCGACAAAACTAAGAAGAAAAGTTGCTCCACGGTCGACATTGTATCCCCGGAGTAAATATTGAGGGAACTGCAGAATTCGAAAAATAATTCTTGGATAATAAAATTGTAGATATGGGGTCGAGTCGGATTTTTCATGCTTCATTAAAAAATTCTATAAAAATAATCAAAATGTAAAATTTATGACGTAAAACGCATACTTGTTTTTTTTCGAACTTCCGTAAATTGCTAAATTTGTCGAAATGAAATATTTCGGCTCGACATGATTAATATAATAAATGATAAATAATTTCTGTAAAAGTAAAGTGAGATACATTTTTTTATAAAGTTTAAGGACGACTTGGACGACTTCGAATACTGTTTTGGATAAACCCCGTCCAATTCGACTTTGATAATTTTTCACCGGGAATCCCAGTTGTAGAAATTCACTCGAACCTCATACGAATGTTCTATTAATAGACAAACCCCCGATTATTCTATTGCATTATGTGTCATATTCATCGTCGAGTGAGCCAGAAATTAAAATGGAAACGAGACGAAAGTGGGCGTAACAAACGTTCGCGGCAACAGAGATTAATAAATGGTGTGTGCGTGCTCTTTGTTCGCGGCCTTTCTTTCTTCCTTTCTTTCTTTCGTGCTTCATTTATGCATTTATTCATTTAGAACCGAGTAAAGAACCAATGGAGAACCAAGTGAATAATTCCATTCCTCTCGAGACACCATCAAGTTCTTCTCAGACCGTCGAGAGTCATCCTTCGCTAAATTGCGATAACGTCTTTGATCATCGAACGATGGCACCAGTTACGTCACACAATTATCATTGCAATTATCATACATTTTTCTTTCGTTCGAATAACACATTTTCGTTCGTGTTTATTGTACATTTATTATTGTTATCATTATCATTGTTATTTCCCGAAGATTGGGAACGAGGTATCCGTTCGTCCATCGAGGCCTTCGACGACCACGAAAAATCGAACATCGTTGTTTTCTTATCTCCCGTTCGCGATACCGAAACTACGGACAATCGTTATCCTCATTCTTATCAGCGATCGTGTTTTTTTTTTAACCCGTTGCACGTTCTCGTTTATGGCCGATACGGGTTATGCAGTTACCGCGTGAGAATTTCCGTCCCCTATCTACATGCACGCACACGGATAACGAAAATTGTTGTTGTTGTTGTTGTTGTTGTTTTCATGTTGTATTCATCATTGAATGATAAAGTCGAATTAATAGCGAGTAGTATTAATTCCCAATAGTTCATACGGGTATATAATGAAACAAAAAAGAAGAAAAAAAATCACTAACGTAAAAAATGAAGAAAAAAAAACAAGCGAACAAACAAACAACGACCATGGTGATTGCGTCGGTTTTTGTTTTGGTCAATAAGCACAACTGTTTGTGCAAATTTAATTCATTGAATTGCAATGCAATGAAATATCGATGAATAAATGAATGAAGATGGGAATTTAAATTTCGGAAAAACGTGAAATTGCGACGCAGAAGGGAAAATACCACGGCGGTGCGCGGTGGAGGCGGTTGGGTTGTTTACATGCAGAGAGCCAAGCGACGCAAAATGGCCGCCACGTCAGTCTGACAGCTGGTGATTGCGCGCTCTGTTTTTTTCCGTAAATCCTTTGAAAATTTCACTCTCGAAATGATCGAAGACCCAAAAAAAAAGAAGAGAACATGAAAAAAAGTCAACATTAATTTACTTACCACCGAGCTCGTCCGACGTGAACTTAGTCGTTGACGACATAGCGTACATCGAATTTCACGAGAATCCGACTATTCCGCTGGAAGCGAATTTATGCGGTTGAAAAAAAAAAACAAACACACAGACACACACACACGCGCGCACAAATAAAACAAACAAACGAAATCTCAGCCACCGGGGATGCGTCTAAACGTATTCGCGGATCAACGATAATTTTGTTTTCAAAATGTCGTAAGCTCGGGCGATATGATCGTTGACGTTGTGTGTGTGTTTTTTTTTTCGAATTGTGGGAAAAAGTGAGTCGAGGTTCGCGCTACCAGTCGGAGACCCAAACCGAAGGAGCGACGCACTTGCTACGGATTGTCGCGATAAAATGCCACCGACCTCGAAGATGTTGCTTTGTTTTGATGAAACGTCAACAGATACAACGCACGTCACGATGCCCAACCAATCGCCGTGCACGCGCTACGCATCCGAATAAACTGCGCTGGTCAAAAGATGTGTGATCGTCACACGATTGTCCATTGTCGAGTCAAAACCAGCGGAGATTGGCAGAGAGATTGCGCCAGTGAGGCCTGTCGCCGCGTCGCACCGTCAGCGGGCGCCATCTAGCGGCAACGCTTTCTACTTCGTCGTGCCATGTCGCCACCGGTATATATAGTAATATTGAAGTGTGCGATCCGTGACGGATAGTTTGGTTCTCCCCCGATCTCCCGTCCTCTGGGCTCCCTTCATCGGATCACATCAGATGCTTCGTTCAGTTTGTTTTCGCTCATAGGGGACACGGAGGGTTGCGAGCTGGGACAGTCGTTGCTCACGGTAATGGGTATGGAAGGTACGCTGTCATACCAAATAAATTAAATTGATCGAAGATGGTTGTCGGTCCGGCCGAACACGGGATGCAAGCCGATGTGATATTGGTCATCGAAGGAACTGCCGTCAACGGTGCCTATCTCAATGATCTCAAAACAAATTACCTCATACCTACTCTCGAGTGAGCGTTGTTTATTTATTTTTGTTTCATGTATTTATTTATCATCGATGAATATTTTTCGCAATAGAATTATTAAAATCAATTTTTCATGTCTCAGGTACTTCAGCCAGGGCGGTATAGAGGACAGAGAATATGTGTCCGAGGTAAATCCTTCAGCTCGGTCCAAACGAATCCAATCTAACCGTTTGTGACCGACGACTTTTTCTTTCTTCATAAGGCCGACGTATAGAATTAACTAACCGTGGGAAATTTACCCATCTACAGAATAGCACAACGTTGTACGGCGTCGTGGTTTATCATGCGGCCGACTGCCTACCTTCGCCCTGTACATCTACCCTCGGCCCTTATTCCAGCCCGCACAAACTGCTCCTCACGTTGGACAGATTGGAGTACGTAAATACTTATTCAAAGAATTAAAAATTATTTTCAAAGAAAATAAATAAAATAAACCAATTTGGGTTATTGCAGAATGGTCGGCGGAAAAGGGGAATCTCACGCAAACATAGCCGAGGGTCTGGCTACGAGTCTGCAATGTTTCGAAGATTTGCAACTGCGGCGCGAACCCACAACGGCGTCTCAAAAACATTGCATCCTCGTGTGCAATTCGCCGCCCTACCAAACCGTCGTACAGGAATCCTACAAGTTCGCCGGTCACACGGTCGAGCAATTGGCGGCCATGTTTCAAGAGGTAATCCGTCAATATTCGTCAATATTCAAACGAAATCCTAAATTTTCATCCGCACAAATCAAAACACATTGTCGGTATATTAACATTTTCAGAGAACCATCAGTCTATCAATCCTATCGCCTCGAAAAATACCGGCCCTCTTCAAACTCTTCGAAAAGTCCGGTGGCGATCTGCAATCGTCGCAAACCAAGAATTATGCCAAAGATCCGCGTCACTTGGTACTATTGAGAAATTACAATTTGCAAGAGCGTCCGGTGAGTCCGAGTTTGACGGGCGCTGTAGTTCATCCTCCCAACCCCAGCGCAGCCCAGATTCCTCTGAGTCCGTTGCAGAGCCACGGCAGTCCCAACACCAATCCCACCAGTCAAAACATATCCCAACCCCAACAGACCCAGGGTCCGGGTTTCAGAAATCAAACTCCCCAAAATATCAATTCGGTTCATCAACCCGTCGCGCCTTCCATGGCAGTCCCCATGAACGCAGGTCGACCCGCCTTCAATCCCCAAATAAATCCTCCTCCGAACTATCATCCCGGTGGCATCGGTGCGAGGGCCACTCATCCTCGATGGATAAGGCCACCTTTCATAGCTCCCGGCGCTGTTCAACAAACCAACAATCAAGGAAGCGCTCTCATCGCCCAGTTGACTCAGCCTCCCTCGTCCCTCGGTATCAACGTTGCTTCCTTCGGACAACGGATGGATGGTAACGACGCACGATTTATCATCGCAACACAGTTTTACTTCCATCTAAATTTTTTCATCTTAATATTTTTCGAATTTTATTTATTTTTCAGGCAATACTAACGTTATGGGAGGTAATCCTCAACAACAGCAACCTCAAAATCCACAGCAGCAACAACAACAACAACAGCAACAACAACAACAACAACAACAACAACAGCAGCAGCAACAACAACAGCAACAGCAACAACAGCAGCAACAACAACAGCAGCAACAGCAACAGCAGCAACAGCAGCAACAACAACAACAGCAACAACAACAACTGACCCAACAGCAGCAGATACAACTGTCGATGCGGTTGCAACAGGCCCAGCAACAGCAGCAGCAGCAGCAACAGCAGCAACAGCAACAGGCTCAACAAGCTGCTCAACAGCAACAGGCTCAACAGGTTGCTCAACAGCAGCAGGCTCAACAGGCCGCGCAACAGCAACAGCGCGAACAACAAGCTCAACAGCAGCAACAGCAGCAAAACGCTCAGCAACAGGCGTCGATGGTTATGCAACCGCAGTCGTCGCAGAGTCAATCGGGATCGCAATTGGCGGTGTCGGGGGTGAATCAATCGGTTTCGGGTCAGGTGCAACAGACCGTCACGTCTTCCCAAGGCTCGGGTGGGGGACCGTCGGCGGTACAACAGGTTCACAATCAGCCACAGGTACAATTATTGATTATCTTCAAATTGTTTTGATTATATTGTGCACATTGAATACTACAAAGCTATACGATGAATTATAGTTGAGAAACTGTATTAAATTGATGTGTGTGTGTCTGTGTGTGTGTGTGTGGGTCATCGTTGCGTCAAAGGGGAACGTGGTGGGTGGCAACGTGAGCGGACAACAGATGCCACCGGGACGCAGTATGATTTGGCAAGGTATTCTCGAGTGGTTGGAAAAAGTTAAAGTTCCATCGGAATCCCAGAAACAAACGAGACAAGTGCCATGCTACGTGTCGTCCAACTCCAAAGAAGGCGAGCCGGAATTGTGAGTAATCTTTGGGTACCCCTTTGGATCCATTTGTTCTTAATTTTATGGTTGAAAACAATTGTTTTTTTCTTCTTACAATCAGAAAAGCAGATGCATGGCCGCAGAAACTGATAATGCAATTGATGCCGAAGCAATTGGTCGGCAGTATCGGCGGTGCATACTTGAAGAATTCCAAATCCGTACTGTTTCATCCTACTCCCTGCGAGGCTCTCGACTCTCTGACCAAAGTTATGAGCACAGGTTTTGTACGTAACAAACATCCATGGCTTGGTAATGAATTTGTATATGAGGCAAGAAGAATTCTTGAAAGGGAAATCAATGATAATCAATGATCGTTGAATCGCGTTAAAAAAAAAATCAAACTGAAGGAAAGCTATTAAGAAAATCAGTAAAATCAGGCATTATCGATTACTGATCCTACAATATAAAAAATAAATTAACGACAAAAACGTCGGGAAATTTTAAAAAATTTCGGCACTCGGTCAATATATTTCAATGAAATAACTTAATTTTTTTAAATTAATCGTAGAAATGTTTTTTTTTTACTGGCTGAAGTGATGTGGAATGCCTCATATATAAGTCGACAGCAAAGAAGAAAAAAAAACCATTCTTAACTCGCAATGAAAAAATTTCAGGCCGGTTGCGTGCACTTCAACTCGGTACCGTCGGTAGCTTCGGTCGCGTGTGAAGTAAAAGTTCTCATACTTTTGTATACCGCTGACAAAAGAGCTTATCTCGGTTTCATACCGAACGATCAGACTGGATTCGTCGATCGTTTGCGAAAAGTTATCCAACATCAAAAAAGCACACACGCGCTCATGAGACAGGGACAAGTGAGTATCGTTCGTTCGAATTCATTTCCCAGTCGTGAGAGACCCATAGTCTAAAATCAGTTCGATCATGTTAATAACGAAAAAAATATAATAATACGAAACAAATGGACAAAATTCTGAGCCGGCGTTGAAACACCGGAAATGTATAGGTTTTTTCTCAGGCAGGGGCTGGTGCTAACAGCAACATAACCGGCCCAATGCCAACAACCGGTATATCCCAGGGTGGAATTCTAATGTCACAAACGAACACGATAGCCATGGGCGGAGGTCAAATAACTCAAAACGTCGTTTCGTCGAACGCAAATGCTCAACAAGGTTTGGGAACGGCCGGTGGACCCCAGTCCCAACTGAACATGCAGTCCGGTGGTATGGGAGGACCCCAACAGATCGATCCGAACACCCAAGCGGCCATGATGGCCCAACAACAACGTCCGCCCTTCGACGGTCTCGAAATGGCCAGACAACAGAATCTCATGAAGATTCATCAACTTCGACAAACTCTCGAGGCCGCTCAGCAACAAGAGGCTCAATATAAATCACAGATCGAAGTGAGTGTATGTATGATCTTTATTTTTTTCCATTGTAACAACGATGTCGCGTAAATAATTCGCGTGGGTTGTGGGGTACACGAAATTCAGAACGATCAAAGTTCAGAAAGGAGAAACGATAACACGATCGATGGATTTTTACCTTTTCGTCCAAGCGCTGGACAAACTACGCTATATAGACCAAAATGTCACATGAACAATGTTGTAGAGAATTGAATTTCCTACAAAAAAGTCACGGACGACATGTATCTAACTTTGATAATTAACGCGTGGGGAATATTTTACGTTCGCTGCAATGTCATTCGAAATTTTGGAGGCCTTTTGAACTTTGCTCGTTCTGAATTTCGAGCTCCAATCAATTCGCGTGTCTCAGTGGGGATTCGATTATAATTAAATTGTTGGTTTCCTCAACTCAGATTCAACAGACTCTCGAAGTGGCCCAACAGCAGGAGATGCAGTACAAGCAACAACTCGAGGCGAGTGTTTGAATTTTTATCTTCTGCCATTTGTAAAAATACAACAACAAAAATGTATAATTCTTCTGCTTTGATTATTTCGTTGATTATTTGATAAAAATAATCGATTAATCTTCAAACTTACTCGTGCGAAGAAACGTCAATGTGTTTATGAAAGTTGAATGTTTCATCGACAGGCACAGCAAGCTCAACGGGGTCTGAATCCGGCTGCGGCCGCAGCTGCGGCGGCCATGGCCGCCCAACAACCCAACGCCCAGAGAATAATGCGACCGGTGATGACGAACAATCTTGGGCTCAGACATCTGTTGCAACAGGTAAATCGTCAAAAACCTGTGACGATTTCTGTAATGCCCGGTGGAACTGTGTGTAACGGAAAAAGTGTTCGCTTTAATGTGCAGCAACAACCGCAGTACAGACAACAAGTTCTCGGTATGCAGCAGCAGATGGTAGCGCCCAGGGGCCAAATGACCGCGCGACCTATGGGACCTGGAAATCCACAGACTCAACAGTTCGAAGACGTTTCGAATTATGACTTTTTGGGATGAAATTATTTACGTGCGAATTAACACGTTGTTGTCGTGGATAACGATCGATTGTTATTTGACGTGTAAATTATCGTTTGGCTCTCGACTATCATGTGACTATTTCGAAATTACGTCAGAGCTAAAAGTCACAAACACACACACACACACACACACACACATACATGTTATGAGAACACTTGTAATAAAAATATTTTTTAATTCAACGTTTACATCTCATGCACGCGCTCCTTATCTTTTCAGGGTTTCGTAGGTAAAAATCCTCGATGTGAATTATATGGTTTCAGAGGTTTTCGACATGTAGAACACCAGGTAATTTTACGTCCCTAGTTTTTCACGTCGAGCGACGTGGGCGTCACCTTCAGATCGTTATGCAACTAAATCACATATCGTTGATTGTTTGTTAGGATACAGACATCAAAACTGAAGTTAATTTTATCGTCGGATAAATTTGCATAATTTAAATAAAATTAATCAACGTGGCAAACCTGATTATTATTCAGAACATTCTCTTATCGTTGAAAAGTTTGAGTTTCTTTGCCGTATATGCAATTTCTCTCTCTGGAATAAGAAATATGCTCAAAAAATAAGTTATGAACAATAATCGTATTCAACTTATCTGAATACAATTATTGTTATCTGAGACTGTGATCTTAGTCGTCCAAGTAAAAAAATGAATGATTTAACTTCGTATATTTTTTTTAAAAAGACTAGATTATTTTTATTTTGGTGATCGACGAGCTGTACAGGTATTCGAGAATTCGAAATTTCGATTTTGCGTACACCAACTTTGTCTCGATTTATTTTTTTCTCAAAACGAACAAAATGGTTTTTCGACCATAACTTTTGTTCTATCGGTCCGATCGAAATGATTGTGGTTCCGTCGTGTTCAGCGGGACAAATCCTATCCAAAACACCCCCTATGAAGGTGGATTGCTCGAAAATTTAAATTTAGCGAGCGAGATAGCACCATGGGCGCTCGCGGCGAAGCGAGAGAGACGGGCGCTCAGATGTCGTACTTCACCTTAATAAGTTTACCCAACCTTGGATAAAGAAATCTCCTGTCGCCCCACCGGGCTGTTGGCGAGTGACATCTAGTGTTAACGCCAGGTACTTCGTAGTACCTGGCGGGGTGGCTCGGGCTGTCCCAATCAGCGACCTGTTGTTTAAAAAAGAAAACAATTAGACATAGCTAAATAGTTTCATAATTTGATCGTATTATTAGCAAGATTCTTTTGTCTACCAAACAGAACCACGTGCTTTTTTTTTTCCATAAACAAGAAAACGACACGAAGATGACATCGATGAGAAATAACACATAACCAAATAAGAGACTCAAGATTTTTCTCATTCCAAACAGAGATCAATTTTCGGAGCAATGGATAATTTTTTACAAATCGATTGGTAAGTACTAAATCTTGTTTTTCGGTTGTTTTCTTTGGTCTTATACAACGAACGATTGTTTCAGGAATCCTCCGCTGGAAGACATGCTGGACGAAAAATTCGTCGATCCTGACAGGTTCAGAAGAGAGAGCGTAACCCACAGAATGACCAGAGGAACCTTCACCGACCCTTTCGCCGATATAGAGGAGGAACAGTTGCATCTGGTGACGTCCGAGATAATGGCACAATTGGCTCTCGAAACAATGGACCACAGCAGTCAGGCCGAGAAGCCAAAAAAAGTTGTCGCTGCGCGGACTGAGCCTGACACGCAGACTGCGACTCCTAAAAAAAAGACTTACATTCCGGGACGCGCGAACAGCCAAAGAGTGTGGTATCCGCGGCTATCCAGCTTAAGCCGAGAACAGCAGGCTCTGTGTCTCAGAGTTCTTCTCAGGTTTTGCGGATCCCGCAAGCCGCAAATGAACGCTGCGAACGCGAAAGAATTGCAAACCTATTCGGTGATCTTTTATCTATACATATATACTTTTTTTTACTCACTATAGTTAACGATCAGACGAATCGATAATCCTCCCATACAAACTTATTTTCAATGTTTGTTTATTTTTTTTTTTTTTTTTCAAAACATTATTGTCCTTTTTGTTGTCGCAGAATTTATTGGGCACCATATCGCAGGAACAGCAGGAATTTTTGGAATTCGCCAAAACGCAATGGGACGCGACAAAGTTTACGATACACGACGAAGAATTCATCGACGAACAATGGAAGAAGAAGCTGAAGCGAATGGACGACATTCCGAGATACTACACGGAAGCGGGAAATGTTCCTTTTGTGTCTGCCAACGAGATTGGACTCATTTATAATTCTTGCTGTTTGAAAATGGTGCAACAAAAAAAAAAAAAAATTATCCACCTTTCGAAAAATGCAAAGGAATAAAAAAATATATGGAAAAAAAAATAATTGAACATACTTTTCGAATATTATTACGTGTAATTGACAAGGACGAAATTTTTTTGCAGGGAACATTGCCGGTCACGATCATGCCGACGTTGACGCAGCGTTTTGTGTTGTCGTCACCGACCCCAAAGATAAATCAACGATTTTTCTCAGCCGAAACCAACGTCGGATCCCGTAAAAATGTGTTGTTTAAAAAATCGGTGAGCGATGACAATAATTGCGACACACTGGCGAAGGATCACGCCGCGGATCTGGTCATATCTTCCGGTGGTTTGAATTGTCTGGCGATAAATATGGATTCGCAAAATACGACTTCGTGGATATTGCCGGTTGTCGTTAAACGTATAAACGACAAAAACGTTGTTTTCATCGACAAACCGTTGCCACCCAACGGACTCACGGTTATGCAAAAAAATGCTTGGCTGTTCAAGTACCGATTGAAGGTGTCCGTCAATCATCCTTATCACATGAATGCTATCAGGTGATTGCAACAATTTTTCTGATTCTCATACTTATCTCATATTAAAATACGTTTCTCACACGTTTATCATGCGTAAAAAACAATATCATACATTCTTCGATTAAAATAGTTTTATGTTAAATTTTCAATATCAAAATTAATTTTTCCGCATTTCTTACGTTATCAAATATTGTTCAATTTGAGGGGAAAAAATGTGGTATCGAAGAGAAGCAGTTGAAAATGTGGAAATAAATTTCGTGTTCAGCTTGGACCCAGAAAATGTTGTGGCAAATAATCCGGAAGAATCGGAGAAAGACAATAACGAAGGAAGCAACGACAATGCCGAAGAATCTGGCGTGGATGCAAATTCGAGCACGAACGGGGATGAGAATGTCGGCTTTTTACGTCCGCCCGCGGGACACAATATTTTTTACAATGTGTTCACGGTTGAACCGTGTGGCGAGCCTCAAAGCGAGTTATTGAAAGCCAGGGCCGAGAAGTCTTATAAATTGTTGGTTCGCACGAAAGTCGACGGAATCGGGGTGAGTTTATCTTCGTCAGAAAAACAAAATTTCGTCTTCGAGTCCATGACAAGAAAAATGACAAATTAATTTATTAATTTATTAATTTATTAATTTATTAATTTATTAATTTATTAATTTATTAATTTATTAATTTATTAATTTATTAATTTATTAATTTATTAATTTATTAATTTATTAATTTATTAATTTATTAATTTATTAATTTATTAATTTATTAATTTATTAATTTATTAATTTATCAATTCATCCGTTTATTTATTTCTGTGCCATCCAGAAAGCGGCAGACAACATTTCCTCCTCGATTCAATGACAAGAAGAATTACGAGTTTATTTATTTATTTATTCATTCATTCATTCAGTCAGTCGTGTGTTTATTTATTTATTTATTAGTTTATTTATTTATTTATTTATTTATCTATCTATTTTGCGTGCCATCCAGAAAGATGCAGACGGAGAGAAGCAGTTGATGTTGGTCGCTCCGAAATTGGAGCATCAATTAAGTATGGGAGCGGAGGCGGTTACCATGGAGGAAGCTGCGAAACAGTGGATGTCATTGACATTCAGGCCCGAAACTGCTCTGGCTCGTGGCAAGTAAAATTCTGTCATTTTCATAATTTATTACATTTTCTTTCATTTCTTAAATATTAAAAAAAAATTATTCATACAACAAATTTCCGTTTGATGTTTATATTTAATTTCCTCCACTCGATAATTTTTCAATCTACTTTTCGCTCAAGTGTAGCTCTTTTGGTTTCAATGGCAATCTGTTTAAAAATTTCTACGGGCTCCAATCTCACTGAGATCATCTTTGGACGAGTCGTTGAAAAATGTATTATTTTTATTAGTGAGAATCGACGCGACGACGGGGGAAATTATACAATTCGAAACCCGAACCCCGATATCGGTCAACAACGAAATTAAACGGCTTTACAAATTAAAGACCGAGACGGCGCTTACGTTGCTTTACAACATAGCGGATACCATGACGAACATGATGCCCGGTCGTTACCTCATCAGACACACCGTGAGAAGCGGTGCTTTCGCGACTATATACAGAGAAGTCAATGGACCTGGGTACGCCACTATTTACTTTATTTTTCATTTTTATTCAATTTTTTTCTTCAAACGTGTGAAACAACTTTTTTCATTCGAAACATTTTTGTCTTCGGCATTGTCTGAATCTTATGAACGTTTTTTTTTTTTTTTTCATTATTATTATTTAAAAATTTTATTTATTTATTTTTATGTTTTTTAAACTTTTTTTTCGCAGAAAAACCGCGTTTGATCTGCAGACGGTATACTGGGAGGAAAAATTTCCGACGATTCCCAATGCGCCGTGGCCGGCGTTGGACAAGAGCGTCGTCACACCGTTGATGAAAGCTTATCAACGTATGCCCGCCATGTTCAATGGCAATCAAAAAATTCGTCTCGCTATCGCCAAGCCTGGTAGCTACAAAAAGAAAAGCAAGTGACAATGTTTTTCATCGGTCATTTTACTCCGGAATTTTCGTTTTTGTCCAGTCGCACAGCCCGAGTGTTCCAAACTTTTTTTTTTCATCCTCGTGTGTTTTTTCTCTTCACATTACAGAGGGGGCCAAGACGAAGGTTGTGAGAAAAAGTCCGCGAAAAAAAAAATCCGAGTGATTTGTTCGTTTAGCAAGAAGCTTACCGAGGCACATGGAAATGATCAAATGATAAACGTCTGTGATTGAAAGTCAAAACGAGGCGCCAAAATGGCGGTGTTGGAAAATTGTTCACGACGGTTTCGTTACGGTAATTTTCGATATAAGAAGTGGAACTTTGTGACGAATGAATTATCGACTATGTAAATCATTACTATTATTATAAATTATATTTCAGAGTTAATCGTTTTTTTTAATGAATATCGAAAATGTTGGAGAAAAAATCTGGAAGAATCAGCGTCCATCGGACCATGAAAATCGCTATCGGTACAGTTTAAAATGCATTGTAAAAATTTGAATTTGCCGCTTGATTTCGCATAAAAAGAACGCGATGCATCCGACCAATAAAATTTGCCCATTAGCAAAATCATTCCATTCATCTGTGTTGCTAAGCTACCCGTTTCTTCGTTCTATCTCACTCGACCGGCATCGCCGATGTCGCGCTATCTCACTCCTGCTCATGGCGGTTGATGTAGCCGCATGATTTTACAGCGATGTGCTACGTTTATCGCTCGCTCTCACTCGCTCCGCAACAAGGGCCGATAGCGTTTGCTCTGTCGGACTCGTGGCGACCTAACGGCAGACCGAACTTCTCCAGATTTCGCTGCGAGATGTGATCGCAAAACCTGTCGATGAGCTTAGTTGAAAAATCGCCAAGAGCGGCGCTAGTCGCCGTAACGGGTGCGTGTCACGTGACTTCTTATTGTCCTTGGATTGGCGCTGGTTGTCGTTGTTCAGAAACGCATACGATTCGACCATTTTCGATGTCACGTGACACGGCGGTAGATTCAAAAGAGAATATCCAACCAGTGAGTTATTCATTTGATTCTTCGTCCTATAACGCCGCACAAAACTCTTCGATTCTAACGACTTGTTCACCTCTCACGATCGTTCGTCTCGCCTTGCAATAAAATATCCAAATTACGATAAAAAGAAGCCTACAGAAAGGCTAGGTCACAGAATATTAGCACGCCAATCAGCCGAGAGCAGCGCGAGCATGCGCAATGGATGTCACGTGACACGACGGATTCTGTTACGGACCGCACTGCGTACCCGTATCGTAATTTTGTCTCACGTTATTCAGTCTCAATGAACGTAACAATTGGTTGAAATAACCAAATAACGCAATCTCGACATCCAAGACGAGAAAACTATTCTCAATCCTACGAAATAAATCTGTAAAAAATCCACGACATGTCGAATAAAATGATTTTATTTTTAAGTACATCCCCAGCCTCATTCGAATTTCCCCCAGAATCCATGTGAGCCACAGACACACCTCGGCGTACGCGATTCACACACAGAATAAAACAAACACACACATATGCCACATCCTAGGATCATTTTCTTCCCGACGATTTACAGAATTGTTCGGACATGCGCACACCCACAAATGTCACAATTAGTCGTGTTTCGACGACGTGCGGGTTAGGACGAAGCGCGCCGGATATCAGTATCCTGTTATCGTCGCATTTCCATGTTTTTTTTTTTTTTTCGAATTTTTTTTTCAATCTCATTGGATCATACGGCAGACCGGGAGGGGCGGAGGGGGGGAGAAAAATTCTCGTGGCGTGTCAGTGTCAGTGGTGACCGAGTCTCGTAACAATGGCGGACACAACGGTGGACGCGACGAGGCGTCTTAACGTTAAAAAACAAACTCTGGACGACGCATACGCGGCTCCGGCCAATTTTCTCGAAATCGACGTTATCAATCCGGAAACTCACGGTGTCGGCAAGAAACGTTATACCGATTACGAAGTTCGCATGAGGGTGAGAATTTTTTTTTCGTTCCGAGATCCGGAGATCGGTCCGTTTTCTCGCATTGCCGTAAAATAATGAATATGAAACAAAACAAAAAAAAAAGGAATTCAAAACACAAAAGAAAAAACAAATGAAACATTATTTTTGCCCGCGGAGTTTTGGCATTGCAATTGCGATAAAACGTTGACGTGGAGTTTGGGAGTATCTCATTGGTCCACCCATCGTTCGTCTTTTCTCGTTTCGCGCCCCCTCCCCCCTCCCTGCCCCTCCCCGCCCCTTACTCTTCGTCGCCCGTGCGTACACACACACACACACACACGTACGTGACGTAAACGTGTTTTATTTTTAATTAAAAAAATGTCGACTATCTCGATACTTTTTGAGTGTGTGAGAGCGATAATTTATTTTTTTATTTTTTTTTTCACGGATATCAAGGCAAAATGATTCACTCGATCCACCCCCCTCGTCAACCCTCGTCGATGAGACAAATAACGTCGAATTTTTATTCCCATGATATTCTTATTCACTTTCATGGTTTTTTTTTACGATGATTCATCGATTTGATTTAGCGATTGAGAATTCAACTTTGATGTATATATATATATATATTGCAATTTCTTCTTTTACTTTGTTGTCGTCGTCTCGATCTTGATAGCCGATGTATGTATATATATATATATAGATATACAGATGGCGCAGTTTCTTTCTTCAATATTGAATATTTCATTGTTGAAGAGATTTGTTTAGTAAGCGAATGGGACGTTGTCGGATGACGCCCCTTTTGCACGCCTATTATCAATTAATCGTCGGTACCATCTTGTGAATTTCAAATGTCTTTGTTTATTTTAGGTTATGAATGAGATAATTTCATTCGATTCATTCGACCCAATGTTTTGATGAATTTTGGAAAAGATATTTTTTTGAACGATTGCATTTTTCTTCTTTTTCAATCGTTGACTATTTCATTGCAGAACTCAGTCATTTTTCTTTGCAAAACTCTGTGGAGAATTAACCACGTCGGTTAGGTAAAAGCGGTTCATATTTTTTCTTGTAATATTGTATGTTTTTTTTTCTGTGGTTTGAATTTGAGTTTCTGAGAATAAAAGAAGTAAAGTATCAGCTTTGCATAGCCGAGGTTTACCTTAAACATGTTAGGGAGGTGGGCGGTGTTTAGCACCTCAAAGTACGTTGTAAGGCTTCGCGAATCCATTTCTGGGTAACTCTTTTAGCACCGAGCCGTTCTCCGGCTGATAACTTTCGTGTATACAGGCGCTACGTGCATAAGCGTGTATTCGTTTTTGTGTTTTTTCACATTCCCGTTTGTTCCGCAGACTAATCTACCTGTATTCAAAGTAAAAGAATCGAGCGTGCGAAGGCGATACAGCGACTTCGAATGGCTGAGAAACGAGTTGGAAAGAGATAGCAAGGTCAGTGTACGGATCTGAACATTGAAAATATTATATCGCCACGTAAGACCGACATCGATTTTTCAATCCGAGCTCTGTTTTTTTTTTTTTTTTTTTTTTTTTTGCAATCCAGATCGTAGTGCCGCCATTGCCGGGCAAGGCGTGGAAGCGTCAGATGCCCTTCAGAGGCGACGACGGCATATTCGAGGAAGATTTTATCGAAGATCGCAGAAAGGGTTTAGAAATATTTGTCAACAAGTACGTAAATCGATAACGAAAAAGCTTTTGTCGCTTACATTTTCCAACGCAAGTTTCGTGAAGTTCCGTGTTAATGAAAAATGTTGTCGTTACAGAATAGCCGGTCATCCTCTGGCGCAGAACGAGCGGTGTTTGCATATGTTTCTGCAGGATCCTGGAATTGATAAGAATTACGTTCCGGGAAAAATACGAAACACGTAAATGCGATGAGAAAAAAAAAAAGAAAAAAAAAGAAAACGCTGCGAATATCGAGTTTGTTTCGCTTGGACAAAACCCGTAGTCCTTAATTCTCCATTCCTGAATGAATTTAACGTGCCTCCTCGTGAGTTACGAGCCTCTATGTCGTAATCGAATGTCCTCTCGAGTAGAAACATTGTGGGAACGTTTTTTTTTTTATGTATAATCGAAATTTTCAACGCCCTTGGGTTCGATCCGATTGATTCATCGTTGAAAAAAACGTCATTCAATCTCGTGTTCGTTGCTGTTCGAACGGGGATTCAAAGATCTGTCCAAGTAGATACATAATTTAAAGAAAAGACAAGGAAAAATAAAAATGATGAAAAAAAAAAAAAAAGTAACAAGGGCAATTGACCGTTGGTCAGTTTCATCCCGTGAAAGCTGTTACGTGAGAGGGAGATGCCGAAACGTAAACGAATAATCGTGTGGAATTGTAAAACAATGAAAAATCTTCAGTGACTGTCGTGAATTATCAAAAGAGGAATGAAAAAAAAATATATAATAATAATGATAACGATATGATGAAATAATAAAAATAAGAACGAAAACCGACGAAACCAGACCAACCAGTAAATCGTCCCCTGATTCGACAAAAAAATTTCATAGAGATTGTTGCAATAAGAATTATCGACGATTCATAATAAATATATATATTCATATATATATATATATTTCAATTCGTGTAAATGCGTGAGAGGTAAAACCATGACACAGGAGTGTGATTTCCGATTTATTGAGTATACTATTTAGAGCATTAGACGCATCTCATGTACTTTGTAAGGAAGAAAAAAAAATTTTAAAAGAAGGAAAAAAAAATTAAAGAAACTGTATGTATATGTTTAATCAATTTTTTTCAGTCTGTCTATCATCGTAGTTGAGCGTGACGTTTATTTATCCGACGAGTTACGGTTGAGACGGGAGAAATTAGAGCTAAAAAAAATTTCAAATGCAAAGACATGATGATGAAAACGGTTAATGTTTGTATTCACGACTTTTTGTACGCGAACGAAAAAAAAAAAAAAAAAAAAAACTCAGCGTCGAGGGAGAATTAATTGTTTAATCGTACTGTTAAGACACGATATATATTCTTGTTGGGGAAAATAATTGAATAGAACAAAAAAAGAAAAAAGAAAAATAAATGAATAAATAATAAAGAGCTTGGGCGCAGGATGTGATAGGCGTCATACGGAGTTGGAAAAAAAACAAACAATGGTGCCGCGAATTTTTCGCAGGGTGATTGTCCATTTCACACGTGAATAAAATTAAGTATCCCCCAAAGTCCTCGAATAATATTTGTAATTAAAAACGTCGAAGTTGTTTATCCGTATTAGACACATTGAGCACCATATCTATAATTGCCGTGATAGCGAGAAAAGAAATTAAGAGGAAAAATCACGAAAACAATTCAGGAAAGAGAGAAAAAAATAATAATGTAGTCCCATACAAATACGATGAAAAAAACAAAACAAAAAAAAAAGAAGTCACTCTGTGCATGTATTGGCGCACCTTTTGAATTTTCCATAACGTTGTTCTAACGTCCTATTGTGATTGGAATGAATTATGTACGTATTATTGATAATTGATAAAAAAATGAAAAAGAAAAAAAAATCTTGTACGTTTAATAATCTGTAATTTGTACATTACGCATATATAGAAGATCTGTCGGGCACCTCATTGGAATTATACATCACTCTGTGGTGTGCATACACGTATTGTTGCATCACCATAATATTTCGAATTATAAAATAAACATATTATTAATTTTCAAATCGGTCGATGCATGTTTATTTATTTTTTTTACACCCAAGAGTGAACAATTTTTCGGTAAAAATGGAATTCTCGAAGCGAGACGGATGAATGCGGTAGCGACGAAGTTTTTTTGTCTCAAATGAAAATTTCGTTTTCATTAAAAAAATAAAAAAATTTTTTTTCTCAGAATAGATAACTTTTTGTTCAACGGCCACCATCGGACCATTTTTTTTTTGAAAGCATAGTATTCCGAGAGTATCCAGTTTAATTTTTAAATCGAAATATCAAAAAACAAGGAAGTTTCGAATTTTTTTTTTAAATCGCAAATTTTGCGTTTTTTTCACCGTAAACATTTTTTTTTCCAAAGTATATATCGAATTTGAAATAAACAATCTATGACACTGTGAAAAGGGGGAATCGAAGAACATATGCAATTTTTTTCCAAATGAAAACAAATAAAATTGTCACTCGCAGCAAGCCTTTTTGTGCGTCGGGGTCGAAAAGACCCCAGTGTGCCGGCTGTGTGCGCCAGCCAAGGGTTAATATCGAAATTTCCCATTCTCGTCGATCCGAGAATAGTCATTCCGGCTCTGTACATTCCAGGATCGTTTTTCCATCGATGAAATGATTCACAAATTCAATTCCACAGGAAATGCCAAAATTTTTCATTTACTTTGATCTTCGTTATTATTTATTTATAATACATCTGCGACACGTACAGTAACCGCGATTCTTCGAATATTACACAAAATGATTATTTCAGAGTCCAATACGTTGTTCGGAGCGTCGAAAACTTTTTGCCATACGGAATTGCGTGATCGAATAAATTTTTCGTTCATCCATGTGACAAACATGATTTTTCATTAATTGAAATTCACTCGCCCGGTTTAACGTTAATTCGATAACGTTAGAAAAAAAAACACAGACACACACACCCACATTTCTTCGGTCGCCAAAGTTGCGACGTGTGAATTGCCCGAAGACGAAAAAAAAAAAAAATGATAATAATAATTTTGCTTCAAAGTTTTACAATAAACGTGACCGTTCAATCGTTCATACTCGGTTTTCGACGCAACGATGTATAATCTAACATTTCAATAATCGACGAAAAATAACGAATACACCCCACCCCGCCTTCCCCATAAATTATATTAATTTGCCATTCCGCGGAATTTGCAATAATGAGAAATAAATCAAAAGGACAAATTTTTTATTCCGCTTATTATTTTTTTCTTCTCGCCTACAGCGCGAGCGATCGCGAATCGTCGACGAATATATTCGACGATGTAGCGAGAAAGAAAAAAGAACAGAAAAAAACAACGTATGTTAAAAATATATACATCAAGCTCGTTCGATAAACGGATGCACTATAGGCTGCCTTTGGTAAGAATACTTAAATGTATGCAGTTATCATGAAAACAAAAAAAAAGAGAGAATGAGAATATGATGTTCTAAAAGTCATTTTGAATGTATTTCGAAGTCGCAAGTTTGTAAGAATAGAAGAATATTTTTTGATATTTTTTAATCCACGAAGATAGGAAAAAAATGTTTCTTCGTATAATTTTTGTTTTATGTATTTATAAATAAATTATACGATTATTTATACATATATATATATATATTTTTTTTTGCTTCTTTCGAATAGATTGCTGATAGCCGAAGCCAAGCTTGATACATAACTGCACGATTTCTCTTCTCCATTCCCCCTTCATCGTACACCATCGATAAAGTGAAATATTTTTATCAAAAAAATTCTACGCTGATGAGCTCAGTTTTTTTTTTTAATGTCGCAAGAAATAAGACAGTTAACTCATCATCATTGTCGTGCATCTACGAGCGAGACATACACGAACGATCATAGGAATATAATCATCGAGGAAGCTATTGATTGATTGAAATTCATTGATCGAACGATAATAAAAGAAATTGCGTGTTTCGTCAAATTATTTACATTCATTCGTTCGAACACAATGACGATGTATTATTTCGATTTGGAAAAAAAAAAATGTTGCTTCACCAGGTCCCCCGAACCGTGTGCAGCTCGAAACGATCATATTGCAATATAGTTTCGATAATAATCATCGTTATCAATTTATTGAATTTCAAAGAAAATTCGTTACGTTTTCGGGCGATCGATAGATCGATCGTTTGAACGATTACGCACTTTTGCGTACTTTCCATTATCTTTTCACTCTTTCGTCAGGCTCGACATTGACTTCCGACTCGACGAGTCGCAAACACGTTTGAAAGTAACTTCGAAGTGTTTCTCTTTTTTTTATTTGATTCGTCGACGGTAATTGAAAAAAAAAATGTTTAAATAAAAATAAAAGATAAAAAAAATTCCGTCCAACCGTAGAATCAATCGTAAAATGCAACTTGAAATTCGGAGAGCGCTATTCGTGACGAGCAAGAAAAAATGTCGTTGCTAAAGAATTTCACGAAATGTCATTCCGCCGAAAAATGCAATGAAAATAAATTCCATTAAATATTATACATTGTTAATCGATGTTCCAAATTCAAATCTGAATTCTCGCATCATTCGTGCCGTTGAGAAAACTTACTTCGGACCAGAAAAAAAAAAAAATTGTTCAAAGAACAATTCGATGACAAAACGATTGATTTGGACGAAAAAAAAAAAAAACTTTCCAAAAGCACGATTTACGCCAATAACTATCCCAATTATTTACAACAAAGGACAAAAAAAAAAAAGAAAAAAGTTGCGGGCTTTCGCGAAAAGAATGTCGAGGCACATAAAAGATCTTCGAACGGATCTCGACCACGAGATCGCCTTGAACATCTCATCTCGACACTCAAAACTAATATATTCATATATATATATATACGAAGTTAAACGATTTTCCATACTACGCGCCAATGCTAACGTGCTCTGTACAATGTTTATTAACATCAATCTATCGTTATTATTGTTATTACCATTATTATTTTTTTTTTTTCATTTATCCATCGAAACAAAAACGATTTACTCGTTCGACGGTTTAACCCTTCCGGTAGATTATCACTTACTCGTGTTTTGCCCAACGACGTACAATTTCATTGTCGTTTACGATCGACAATCGCCGACACGGAGAGTGGAGAGGGGAGGGAGCGAGGGGTCGATTTATTTCAACGTCGGACAAGGTCACAGCATCACGTGTCTTCGGCCCTTTATGCGATTTACGAGATTGCAGATCTTGAGGGCCGGACCGAGTTTCAAACCCATGTACTTCATCATCATGTCCGAATTGAGAAGCAGCAGAGCTTTGCCATCGATTTCCTGATAAAACCCAACCCCACAATTGAATTAATAATTATGATAAACTTTTATTTTCGGTTTCTTTTCTTTTTTTTTTTTTTTTTGAAAACCATTTCACGTGAATGAATTCTCGAATATCATGAACGACAAACGCTTACGTGTTTTCTGAATAGATCAGCGTGCATTCCCAGCACGGGATCCATTATCGCTATGTAATGAATCACATCCTCGATCGTCCATTCGGCAGGTTCGGTAGTTGAGATACGAGTCGCCGGACTCTCGGATTGTGTCGTTGACGTTGCGGCTTCTAATTCTGCGAAAATTGATAAATTAATTTTACGATATCGAGACATAGCATCAGTCTTGAATATAAAATTTATCATTTTGACACGACTTTCGTATAAATTGGTAGCTTTTTTTTTTTTGTTTCTACTTCTTCGTCCTCATGGAGGAAGCTATGTGACGGTTGGACATTTTTGTCCGATATCTTCGTGTCACCGTGTTCGGAATGTGCCAAAACGTCGAGAAAACACACGCGGAGAAAATGTGAAAATAATTATCTCGAAAAATACATTTTGAAATCGGTAGTCGAGATATCTCGAGAACCACTGGACCGATTTCGTTCAAATTTTGAGGGCTTTTGTGAAAAAAAAAAGCATTCTCCAGAGAGTGAGTTAAGATTTTATTTGTGATTATTTTATCTGTGATTTTAAATCTTTATATCAGAAAATATCGTGACGATCGAAAAAAAAAAAACGCGGTTATTTTGTCCCTATTGAAAAGTTATGTCACAACGTGCCCCACTTCCGTTCCCATAATGCATTCTCACCGGGTACGGATTTTCGTGGTCGTTTCGCGGACGTGGGCGACGAGGGTGTCGAATTGATCGTCGTGGAAGCTGGTGTGGTTTGCGGTGGTGTTTGTTGCTGGGTGGTGTTCGGAACGATCGGCGTGGCCGGTTGTTCGTCGGTCGGCCATCTTCTCTTTTCCGGCGAGGGTTCGTTGACCGCTACGTCCTCGCGATTCGTCGATTGTGCCTGTTGCACGAGCGGACACTTCGTGCATATGTCTTTGCGTTTGAACAGCATGCCCTCGCAAGCGCACAGATCTTCCAATTGTCGTCTTATGTACACGTAAAAATCTTCCTCCTCGAGAAAAACCGGTAGCCTGACGGTCGTGGGTTTGCTCTCGAGGCTCAGAGTAATGAGCTCGCCCTCGCCACGTTTGACCAGACTCAACATCTGACGAGGGCTTATCGCCGCCATCAAAAAAGTTTGAAATATGTCACGGGCAACGTTCAAAATCGAACCGCTTCCGAATTGCGCGGGCATCGCTTTGACTTTGCGCGGATCGAAATACGGACCGCAAGCGCAATTGTGATTCACGTAGATGGTAACTGCGGGAAAAAAAAAAACATTTATACAATGTTTTTGAGAGAGTTTCCTGTTTTTAAATATTGTTTTATCTCGATCATTCGATTTTTGGATTTTCGTAAAGTTTATAGTTTTGAGAACAATCTCTCCGTCAATTATAGAAGTATCGATAAAATTGTCGGATTTATTGAGATTCAAAGAAGCACAAATCCTGAAAATTCTCGAATAACAGGCAACTCTTCCCTAATGGCGAGATAAAATAAATGAGTAATTCCATCACGAAGTTACGATGAATATTAACCATTTTCGAGGACTCGTGGTTTATTGTTCGCTGTGCTTGTGTCGGGCTCAGTCGCTGGCTGGGGCGGAGCGCTCGAACCCGCGGGACTGACTAGAGCTACCGCCGGTTCGGCTCCACTTCCGTTGCTCGACACTGCCGTTACCGGAAGTACGTTGCTCGTTCTGGACTTGAATCTATTTTGACCCGTGGCTGTAAAATCAAACGTTTGTCGATGTTAAAAGAAAAGAAAAACAATCTTGACAGGCATCAAGCATTTTTGCTGCGACAATTTCACGTCGAGAATAAATTTTAAATACATTTTTTCAATCAGCCTTAGTACGTGAAAGAAATACTCGAGAGAAAAAAAAAACAGAAGAAATAAAAAACACTTTAATTGATAACTGCCAAAATAATGTTGAAAAAAAAGGTGAAAAAATTTGGAAATTTGTTTTTCAACTTGTACTTCAAGCTGCGTAAATATCAGAAAGATCGCAGATAGTGAGCTCGAAAGTCATGCGATAATTAGTGTTTTCGCTCATATATATAATATATATAGATATATTTATGGTACTAACATTTTTGTCTCGGCGGTTGAAGCGGATGCGTGCTTCTGAAGCACCATCCGGCTGGAAAAATGTCACGAGAGTCGTACGTGCACCAATAATCGAAGGCTCCTCTCCAACCGTCGAAAGTAATGTGAATCATGTCGTCCTTGACCGCCCCGACCGTGGCCGTGCAAATAAGTTGTGGATTTTTCTTGTCTATGGCCTCGAGTTTGTGACCGACTTCGAACATATTGTTACGCGGTTTTTTCGGTTCCCGTTTGAAAACTTTGGCCGGTGCCATTTCGGCCCCGTTCAACGTTTTCAAAAGAAACATCGGCCAACTCGACGCGTTCATGCGAAATCCAAGCGGCGGTTGCAACATTCCGCCCGATTTTTCGCAATGACCGATCGGATGGATCTCGTTGCTGTCGACCAGACGCCAAAAATCATTTTTGTTGTCGGAACCGTCGAGCCTGAGTCTCAAACGCGGTCCCAAAACTCCGACCACCGTCGCGATGCACGTGGACGTTAAATTTCGCGGATCCAACGCTTCCAGTTTCATTCCCATTTTGAAGTCGTTTGTCGGAGGTACTTCGTGCTGAAAATCAAATTGACATCGATGTAAAAATCTTCGATAATACATATATAGATAATATATATGAAGTTCTTATTATTGTTTTCAACAAACTTGTTTGAAGCAATCGGTTGGTGCGGCCGAACTGTTGGTTTCCTTGAGATACAGATCCCAGTCGAAAGTTTGATAAGTCTCGTACTGAAACGAGCCTGTCGAGGTGGTCGGCGGATGAGACGCGGGCGATTGACTGTTGGTCATCGTGGAAGTAGTGTTGGAGGGAGGAGCGGTCGTGGATGAATTTGGATAAGTAGATTGGTTGGCGGCAGGATTGCCGCTGTTGCTGGGTATACCCGAAGGCGCGGGCGACGCTACCGGCGACGGTTGCTCATCTGCAACAACCACAAAAATCAGAGAACGATTCTCGAACTTTCGTCCGTTCGTTGCAAACGTCGATCCGCGAAGATACAATAACTTACTTTTCTTGGATTCTGCGTGAATCTCTTTTTTCTGATGCTTATTGAGACAAAACGCGGAACAAAAATCTTTGGTCGGACCGTCTCGCTGTTCCAGCCTGACGGGCGTGCCGCCTATGACGTTGTCGCACTGAACACAAGCGCCACGCACGTAAGCCTTTCTGAATCCCGACAAACATGTTTCGGAGCAAAATTCTTTCTTTCCGTGCTGCGTCGGAAATACGTATTTCAACGGCTGTTTCGTCTCGCCGCACCAGGTGCAAGAGTGTTTGGTTTTGGGCGGGCGTCCGGGGCCTGGTGACACGTCAATCACAATTTAATAACAATAAACAACGATAACCCAATCAAACCAAATACGAGAAAGTAACGATTAACCGAAATAAGAAAGTTAAAAAAAAAAAAAAAAAGTTTGGTTATGTCAAAATTGATGTATAAAAATGGGACTTACCGCGCATTTTGCTCTGCATCGACGACATAATTCGTCGTCTCGTTTGTATCCGCTATTCGGTAACGAAACTTGCCACATCCGAGGCTTATTCAGTCCCGGTCGTCCCCGACACCGATGAACGAAACCATGTTCGTATCAAACACGGGTTAACGAAAATAATAATCCGTAACAACTGACACACGGATCGTCCGGGTTTCGTCGCTAATCCGTCGAAAAATTTTAACAACAACTTTCGCGACGACGAACTTATTGTTATTTCGTTCACAAACGTGAATTCGCGATATGCGAATGTGTCAAGTTCGATCGCGGCATCAAAATAAAACGCACTTCAGGGATAATTCATTGAAGCACGGCGGCCATGTTGAAATTGGTTGTTGCCGAAAGCGCCACCCCCGCGACTGCGTTGCTGACCGCGATGTATAATGCCGCGCACCGCGTTTCTTTTTGGCAACTACGATTGTTATTATTATTTTTTTTTATTTATTCTTCGTTTCGACTGCGTGGCAACGATAATGTTTGTCGTGGCCATTGTCGGTAATCGATTACATTGTGCATTAATTTTATGTGGCTAACCTCGCGGTTGTTTGGAGTTTGAACCAAAATGGCGACGGATCAAATGGATCGATTGATTTGCATGCGCAATAGGCGCTTATTGTTTTTGAGCTAATGTCATTGCGTCGATAACGTTCCTGGACGTCATGCATGGTTACGTACAAATCGATATGTACGCAAAGGGTGGAATTTTCTGGCATTTACAAATTTTCGAATTGCATTGCCGTAATTGGAAGATGAATTAATCGTCGTTGGCTCTTGACATGCGCCATTTCAGGTTCGATGAGGGGACAATAAACTAATGATGATAACCCGCCAATTCCGGGATGTAATTTGTATACCATGTTTTATTCTAGTTTTCATTGATAATTAATTTGGTTCTCAGAGGCAACCAATCACGACTCAATTCGACGGATGTGAAAATTAAAAAAAAATGTCGTTTCGATGGTCCATTGTTTCTACAATTTGGCATGCGTGAGAAAGCAATATTTGAGAATGGAGCCTGATTCGCGAATGATCGTGGTTCATCGTGGTCATTCGGGAGTTCCCGTGTGGCGCCTTTATCCCCCGGGGTCGCGAGAGACCGACGTTACCATCGGAGACTAAGTAGACACCAAGATGACGTTGTGGTTATTAGTGAATAACCACCGATAACTACGGTAGCTGCTCTGCATTAGCTTTGATCGTAAAGTCATCGATAAGTTACGTGATCAGATGATAAATAATGTGCATAGTTTCGAATTTTCCTTTGGTCTTCGTCCTGCGTAGCGGGCGCCGATAGCGCTGTCTCTCTCGCACTCGCCGATGGTAATGTCGTCCATCACCATGGAAAGATCGGAAACGTTTGGGCAAAGAAGATAGAATACATGGAACCGTATTCGGGATAGGCGAGACAGCCGCGAGAACGGGGGCACTACTGCCCCAGCCGCCCCAGCGTGGCACACTGGCACCCGGCACTGAGGACGCAGGGGCCGCTCGTCCGTGCGCACGCACGCAGAAAATTCTCGCCTGACTCCGCCCCATTACCGTCTCACTTTCACTCACAGCTCATCGACGGCGGGAAGTCGGATGGCTCACTCTTTCTTATATGCCCCAGCTCACATCAAGCGGTCTCATCCCCACTTCCCCAACCGCGCTCTGTATTAGCGAGGTATATAATTATTAATATTATTAATAATAGTATTGTTATTGTTATTATGATTCAAGTCAAATCGAAAAAGAAGTTATACGTCGCTTGTTTTTTGCAAATTGCAATTGGTTATGAAAAATTATTCAAACAAATTGTTTTAAAAATCATTTTTTCGATAAAGTAAGTATGCCAATCGACTCTGGGAAAAAACTCAGCTACGCAAGACTCGAATCTAATGGTTAATTTACATAGGGATACCCTTGTATGTGTCCCTGGAAACCGAATTTTCGTTTGTAGAAGAAAAAAAAATCGTTTTTTTATGAAAAATAATTTTTTTTTTCACGAAACAAATTTTTTTTTTGGCGAAAATCGATGGGTCGGGAAAATCGATTCTTATGCGTTAATCCTCAAGAGTTGGGTGTGAAAAGGTTTGTAGTGAACGTCGTTTCGGTTGTAGCCAAGCCGGAAGAAAGTTTTTCGGACTTTCAAGGGTTTTTAGACCCCTAATTTTGACGAAAATCGAATCTATCGGTTCATTCACGTGGAGATGCCTCTCCATGGTCGATCCAACGGTTGATTCACATGGGCTACCCTCGTATGTGTCCCTGGAAACCGAGTTTTCGTTTGTAGAAGGAAAAAGAATGGTTTTTTTATGAAAAATAAATTTTATTCTACGAAAAAACATTTTTTTTTTTGCGAAAATCGATGGGTCGGGAAAATCGATTCTTATGCGTTAATCCTCAAGAGTTGGGTGTGAAAAGGTTTGTAGTGAACGTCGTTTCGTTCGTAGCGAAGCCGAAAACAATTTTTTCCGACTTTTAGAGGTTTTCCGACCCCCAATTTTGACGAAAATCGAATCTATCGGTTCATTCACGTGGAGATGGCTCTGCATGGTCGATCCAACGGTGGATTTACATGGGGATACCCTCGTATGTGTCCCTGGAAACCGAGTTTTCGTTTGTAGAAGGAAAAAGAATGGTTTTTTTATGAAAAATAAATTTTATTCTACGAAAAAACATTTTTTTTTTTGCGAAAATCGATGGGTCGGGAAAATCGATTCTTATGCGTTAATCCTCAAGAGTTGGGTGTGAAAAGGTTTGTAGTGAACGTCGTTTCGGTTGTAGCCAAGCCGGAAGAAAGTTTTTCGGACTTTCAAGGGTTTTTAGACCCCCAGTTTTGACGAAAATCGAATCTATCGGTTCATTCACGTGGAGATGGCTCTGCATGGTCGATCCAACGGTTGATTTACATGGGGATACCCTTGAATGTGTTCCTGGAAACGAAATTTTCGTTTGTAGAAGAAAAAAAAATTGTTTTTTTATGAAAAATAAATTTTTTTCTACGAAAAAACATTTTTTTTGCCGAAAATCGATGGGTCGGGAAAATCGATTCTTATGCGTTAATCCTCAAGAGTTGAGTGTGAAAAGGTTTGTAGTGAACGTCGTTTCGTTTGGAGCGAAGCCGAAAACTATTTTTTCCGACTTTTAGAGGTTTTTAGACCCCCAATTTTGACGAAAATCGAGTCTATCGGTTGATTCACGTGCAGATGGCTCTCTATGGTCGATCGAACGGTTGATTCACATAGGGATACCCTTGTATGTGTCCCTGGAAACCGAATTTTCGTTTGTAGAAGAAAAAAAAATCGTTTTTTTATGAAAAATAATTTTTTTTTCACGAAACAAATTTTTTTTTTGGCGAAAATCGATGAGTCGGGAAAATCGATTCTTATGCGTTGATCTTCAAGAGTTGGGTGTGAAAAGGTTTGTAGTGAACGTCGTTTCGGTTGTAGCCAAGCGGAAAGAGAGTTTTTCGGACTTTTAAGGGTTTTCGGACCCCGAATTTTGACGAAAATCGAGTCTATCGGTTGATTCACGTGGAGATGGCTCCCTAAGGTCGATCCGACGGTTGATTCACATGGGGATACCCTTGTATGTGTCCCTGGAAACCGAGTTTTCGTTTGTAGAAGAAAAAAAAATGGTTTTTTTATGAAAAATAAATTTTTTTCTACGAATAAAAAAAAATTTTTTGCCGAAAATCGATGGGTCGGGAAAATCGATTCTTATGCGTTAATCTTCAAGAGTTGAGTGTGAAAAGGTTTGTAGTGAACGTCGTTTCGTTGGTAGCGAAGCCGAAAACAATTTATTCCGACTTTTAGAGGTTTTTAGATCCCCAATTTTGACGAAAATCGAATCTATCGGTTCATTCACGTGGAGATGGCTCCCTAAGGTCGATCCAACGGTTGATTCATATGGGGATACCCTTGTATGTGTCCCTGGAAACCGAGTTTTCGTTTGTAGAAGAATAAAAAGGGTTTTTTTATGAAAAATAAATTTTTTTCTACGAAAAAAAAAATTTTTTTTTCCGAAAATCGATGGGTCGGGAAAATCGATTCTTATGCTTAATCTTCAAGAGTTGGGTGTGAAAAGGTTTGTAGTGAACGTCGTTTCGTTTGTAGCGAAGTCGAAAACAATTTATTCTCACTTTTAGAGGTTTTTAGACCCCCAATTTTGACGAAAATCGAATCTATCGGTTCCTTCACGTGGAGATGGCTCTGCATGGTCGATCCAACGGTTGATTCACATGGGGATACCCTTGTATAGGTCTCTAGTAACCCTTCTTCGATTCCTTTATTCTCTCGTTCGGCCTATTCGCGGCTGGCTGGGCGGCGACTCGCTCGCTCTCACTCGCATACTCACGGCTCACGCATCATTCTCTTCCCCTCTCTCTCTTCTTTCATTCCTTCATTCTCTTGTCCCGTTCAAAAACGCGCTGGCTGATGGCGAGCCGATCCTGTGTCGTTTGAAGTATTCACTTCAAAAACAATTACGAGTAGTTTTTTTTGGGATCGAATCAGCTGAAAAATTATATAAAGAATTGGTAGGGGTTATGTTTTCCATCGTATAACTTGACATGGAATGCTCCATGTACATATCAGACACGCAACAATACAAGGTACTCGTTATTTCTCATTATCAGCAGTTCTATACACAGGTACGGCAACCGTACCTCGAAGCGCGTGTTTGAAGCTAATATGGCAGCTACGGTGGATCATTGAGCGCATGCGCGTTGTCCGATAACTTGTTTCTTCATCGTCCGATTGGATATCGTGTGTGGTATCTGTCCCAATCACAGGAGCATTACGTTCTGCGCTTGCGCACACCACCACGAATCGGCCGCCATTTCGTACACGATCTTTGACACATCCAGGCGCGCGCACACGCATAGCACGTGCGAGCATGTGGGAGTGTAAACCCCGCGGGCTTGCGCGTGCGTGTGTGTGTGTGTGTCATCGTCGTCTGTTCAGGCAGGTCGCTACTTTCGATTGCATAAAAATCAGGTACGCTGGGACGAACAGCTGTTCACCGTTCACGGAGGTTATGTGCACCCTGTCAAAATGTCGAGAGACAACGGTAAAACGCGTAACATGATTGGCGACGTCGAAAAAAACGACAACTGGACGTCGGGACACACGGACAAGAAACACATAAGATTTCGGGGTGCTGGAAAAACTTCGAAAAATCAGGGCTCGAGGAACGACGGATTGAACTTTGATCAGGCTCGAGTCCAACAATCACACCTGACAGATAAACACTGTCCCACCAAGAAACATGGTAATTTTCGGAATCAATTAACGTGTTCTTTTTTTTTTTTTTTTTTTTTTCAAATTTTTTTGTTTACATCTTTTTTACATGTCATTTGTAACACAGTCATCGGTTGTTCTTTTCTGCTCGTCTCGGAAATTTATCACCATTTTTTTCCACCGGGATCAACGACGGATGATTATCGAGGCTTCGATGGAAAAATACCGAACCAAGATGCTATGTTTTGTTTTCTCAAATATTGTTACCGCCTTGTGATCAGTTGTTTTTTTTTTTTTTTTTTTGTTTTTTGGTTCGTCGATACCACAATCTTTTCAGTATTCAGAATGCTTGCGGATATTTATGAATGGTTGAAAATATTGAAGATTTTTTTTTATTTTTTTCAACGACCTCATAGCGCAATGATATTTTATGTTTTCTTTGTTGGACCGAAACTTCGAAAATTATCCAGCAAACATATCTATCGGCGGGATATCTAACCCCGAAAATTAGTGTTACAAAAAAATTTTTGAACAAATCGATATATCCGACTACGAAGAATGTTCGTTTCACATTTATCAGTCCTGTATCGATGGTGTGCACCGGTTTCAGGAGTCTCTCTGCTGGATTTTTTGCGCACGGAACTCACCCGAGGCTATCAGCTTGAGAACGACGAAGAAAGATTCTCAGCCAGGAGAGAGAAGGTTTATTCCTTCATGAAAATTCCAAGAGAAGTTGAAAAGTTCATGACTTATGGATTTTTGCAAGTAAGCGCAAAAAGTTACGTTCGTCATTTTCTTTTAATCTCCAAGGCTAATGAAATTTTATCATTTCAGTGCGCAGATTCCTTCTTGTTCGTCTATACATTTTTACCGCTAAGATTTTTAATGGCTCTGTGGGCGATAATCACAAGGCCCCTCATGCAATGTCTGCGGTGAGTTTTGAAAAATTTTTTCTCTCTTTTTCTTCACCATCTTTCTCAATAGTCTCATTTGCGATAGTGAAAAATGAAAAATAAATTTTTTTTTTTTGTTTTCAGAGGTAAAAAAAATGGTAACAAAAAATCGGAAAGATATCTGAGACCGGCGGAAATGTGTGATCTTTTGAAAGGAATTGTAGTGGTAGGTTGTTGGGCCGCGACGTGCAAAGTTGATACATCCATGATGTATCATTTAGTCAAAAGCCAATCGGTCATAAAGTTGTACATCTTCTACAATATGTTGGAAGTCGGCGATCGACTTTTCAGTGCCTTCGGACAGGATACGATAGACGCTCTGTTGTGGACCGCCACCGAACCACGATCGCGGTCTCAATCGACGCACAGACAGAATCTTGGAACACTTCCTCATCTGCTGTTCGCATTGTTATATGTCCGTATCCTTTTTTGGTTATTTTTGTCGTTACGTTGAACACGTTTATAACACTAGTTTACACGAAAAATAAACCTCGAAAAATGAAAAGTGTTTTTTCAGCCCATATTGGGATCGCTGAAAAAGAAAATGACTCATTTATTTTTTCACAAAAGCGTTATTGAGAAATAAATGATTATATTATAATAATAATAATAATAATAATCAAATAACTTTTCACCTGCAACCATAGAAACCTGGGAGAAAAAAAGCAAGTCAAGAGAGATACCTGTCGATAACTTAAAGAAAAGGTTGAACAACTTTTTTTTTTATAAATAAAATAACGAAAACGCTTCATTGGAAAAATGATTGAGTGTCATTTTCTTTCTCAGCGATCCCAAATTAGTCCATGTAACACTTTTTGCATTGGGTTCCCGCAAAAAAAAAAAAGTTTGTAAACTAGTGTAATCGATTTACACATTGCATCCTCAACGATAATTTAACAGTTTTACATAGTATACTGGTACTATTCCAAGCCACGACGTTGAACGTAGCTATAAATAGCAGCAACAAAGCTCTCTTGACAATTATGATGTCCAACAACGTATGTATTTTTTTGTTTCATCAAAACCGAATGAAAGAAAAGCAATACGCATCATGTTCTACTAGTCTTGTAAATTAACGATGATGGAATTCTTCATTTTCTTGCAGTTCGTCGAATTGAAGGGATCGGTATTCAAAAAATTCGACAAAAATAATTTATTTCAATTGGCTTGCAACGACGTTAGAGAACGGTTTCACTTGACGATACTTCTACTCGCTGTGAGTCTACAAACGATGAAGGAGTACGCTTGGCGAGCCGATCGCTTGGCTGTGCTTTTGCCCGATTGCATATTGTTGCTCGTTGCTGAGGTGCTCGTCGACTGGGTAAAAATCACCGTTTCTACAATTTATTTTCCACCATTCTGTCGTCAACATATTTCCAAAATTCATCGATAACTCATTAAAATATTTCAATTTGTAATTTTGTAGGCGAAATTATTTGTCTCAAATTAAATTTTCCATCATTCCGTCGTCAAAAGATTCCCAAAATTCGCCTCTAAAAAAAAAAATAATACAAATACTTCAATTTGTAATTTTTCAGGTGAAACACGCGTTTATCACGCGTTTCAACGAGTTGCGTTCGACGGTGTATCGTGATTACACGGTAAGTCTGGCTTACGACATGGCCCAGACGCGTCAGGAAACGGCATTTTCCGATCCATCGGATCTCGTGGCCAGACGCATGGGTTTCATTCCGCTGCCTCTGAGCGTGGCGATGGGACGAGTCCTCTGCACGACCCTCACCCCATCGGCCAAACCGGCCAACTTCATTCTCATGTTTCTCGCTTATCTAATTTTGGTGGCTCTCCGAGTTCTCAACAGTCTCATAATTCTCGGCAAAGCTTGCGACCTGATATCCTCGAACGCGAATAAAAACGATTCGGAAACTACTGTCAAAAGTTGTGCGCAAAATTTTACGAACAATGAAATGGATCTTAACGATCCGAACGTTGCAATGGCAATACTGTCCAACAGTGCCGTGAGTCTGAACAATGTTTGTCTGAACGATACTTTCGTCAAAACCGATAAAATTGTTAAATGCGAAAAATCAAAATTAAACAGCGACGATTGTACGGCTTTTTCGAAACACGTATCGCGAGCCGAGAGCGAACCGCTTCTACCTCAATGACGAATGTGTTATTGGGTCACGTAACAACGTCCGATGCGTTGTATAGCTTTTGTATTTATGTTGAAACGATAAAAAAAAAAAACAAAAATGTACATAACGACACTGTATATACATGTCATCGCGTTTAAGTTAAATAAGTCTTGTGTAACGAAATTATCATTATTATTTTTTTTCTTCTTCGGCTATGATCTATATATTTTATATAACGTATATAATCTCGTGCTCGTTCGCCCCAACGCATATTATCTTTGCAAAATTTTTGTTATTTAATCGCGTTATTTAAATTGGAGTTGTCAAATAACATTTTTCGTCCTCTTCGCGATTGCGTTATTTAAGTTGTTATTTGTTACTTTTTTTTTGTGAACTATCGAATTTTAATTGTCAACAGATTCGCATCAATGGCTGTTACAACTGGGTGATTTTCCTTTGTTTGTTTGTTCGTTTGTTTTGTAATATTAATTTTTCGACATTCACGCATTCGATAATTTTGAAAATTCAACGATCGTGGACGCATATGTGTTATATCGACCCTGCTTAATGTATGAAAACAAAAAACAAAAAAAAAAATCATCATCGCAAAATATTGACATGTTTGAATGATAATTATTGTTATCTCATTGTTGTGAACAATTTGAATAACGATTGAACAAAGAATCACGTGAAATTAACATTATTTACAAGTTATTGAAACTATGATGAATTTACAAAATAAAAAAATTTAAGAGATTGCGATTTGTCTGAGATTTATTTTTTAGGATGTTTTATTTTGTCTATTATTTTGTGAGGATAACATTTTGTTGCCAAGATGTACGTATGAAAAAATATGCTAAACGGGTGCTCATCGGGACGCCGGAGGTTCTGACATGTGAGGAAAAATGTCCGATTGACTGGCAGTTATGACTGAGACGAATAACAGTACTTAATATTACGATCTTTTTATTCGCCGGTGACTGAAAAATAATTTTACGATAAACTGCTCGTTGATGTAGCTCCGATGTACATTTCGAACGTTGGCGCGCGTTGGAGCAGGCCAGAGGAGACAGTCGACAGGCGAAACGTCAGAGCGACGCTATTGGCTGCGAGCACTGAAACGAATGTGGAACAGGAACGCTTATTGCCGTGTGGTGGGGGGCAGCGAATTCGCGATCCGAGGGAGATAGCTCAGCCGAGCGGTTCTGTCCTTTTCCGTACAGTCGGGTGAGAATATTCGAGCCCCATGACGGATTGCAGCTGTCGAGCTAGACCTAATTTTTTTAGATGACTGTACGTGGTGCGAGCGAGACGGAATCGCACAGCTGAGCTATCTCCAGTTATCTAAGTGTGAAATTTTCCTTCCCCTCAATTTGGCGACACTGCGCATGTATGTAATTCTATGTTCTCCGTCTAATAGTGTTGTTGTTGTCATCCATCGAATTATTCTTGTACAATAAAAAAAAAAAAAAAAAAAAACAATGTCGGCCTCTTCAAAAGGTTTTACAAGTCATTGACAGTACGAATTAAAAAATAAATCAGAATCTGAAATAACTCGACGATTATTTCGTTCATCACTAACCATCAAAACGAAGAAGAAACGAAAAAAACAATGTCGAAGGACATTTTGAACAACAGTTTGCCACTGCCCGCTGATGCAATGCCAGAATGTTGGTCCCGGGACGAGAGAATGAACGCTTTGTTCGCGGAATTTCGCAATCGTTCGGTCAACAGCCAAGATTGGGATTCCAAGTACAAATTTTGGGAAAAGTTGATATCCGACTGGTTGAGCGATAAACAACGCTGCAGCTTTTCCGTGTCGGATCTCAATGTTGCTTTCAAGCGAAACGGTCGTACGCCGCTTTGTTTGAAGACCGTGGTCGGTGAACTGTTGCGGTAAATTTTCTGTTCAATTAACGACTCGATTGTCCCTACTGTACACTCACGCTCACTCTTCTTTTCTTTTTTCTTTTTTTTTTTTCTTGAATTTTTTCAGGAACGGCGAAATAATTTCGGAGACTGAATTCGTGAAGGAAACGAGCGGCGGCTGGACCGCTTGGGCCATAGACACCATGGTCAAGAGACCGGCGATGTGGTCGTTTTCGAAATTAAAAAATTACATCGTCCAAGACGTCATGGATGCTGACGCCAAGTACATTCACAAAAAGACCGTCAAGGAGTTGGCGAATTTGATACTGTCGACCGTGGACGAGGACAACGACAATGTTTTGACGTCAGTATCGCAAGTGGCCAAAAACTGCAGAGACAAATCGGGCAACGAATCCATAACCGATGAGAACGTCAAACTGGCGTTGCTGTGGTTGAGGAAAACCAAAAACGCGGCTTTCAGAACGAATTACCACAGCAAATCGGATTTTTTGGTTAAGATATCGGCCAACGGCGTGAAAGAAGTTTCCGAAGCCGAAGAGGGTCTGTTCAAACTCGTGGAACAGGAAAAAATGATAATAAAAAGCATCGAACGTTTGGAAATGGAGAAAAATGATATTTTGACGAAAGCCAAATCCGCGATGGCCGGCGGATTGCGAGAAGTTGCGAAAAATTGTTTGAGAAAAAAGCGCGAAGTCGACAAGAGCATCGAGAAGCGATCCGCAGCGTTGCACAATGTACAAACGCTCATCGCCAGAATACACGACGCTCATTCGAACACGGAAATTTTAGATGCGTATAAAACCGGTAGCGAAATTTTGAAGAATTTCGAGAGCGGCGGATTGACCGAAGAAAAAGTTACGAATACCATGGACGATATGGCAGATGTGAGATCACTTATTTTTTTTGTTTTTGGTGTTTTTATTTCACACCGGAAATGGCTCGTCGTTGGGTGAAAGTGTGTTTTAAATACTTTTTCTGACAATCGATTATAATCAATTGTCATGCGACAATTGATATTCACACATTTCAGTAATAATTGTGAATGATTTACGTCAATTATTCTCCTTTAATGGATCCTATTATTTCGTAGATCGTACAATTCATGATTATTCAGTCGAACAAGAATTTTAAATACATTTCCACCAAACGAATGCCCATGGTTGACTCAAACTATAAACGTTTATCATTTTAATCACCTTAATTACGATTTTTCATAATCATTGGCGATCGAGATCGATAATTAACCATGACAAAAAAAAAAAAAAACCTTTGCTCACCAATCAGAAGATTTGCAATGTTTATTTATTACTTTTTATTAATTGTGTATCGTAAACTTTATTTATTTATTTTTTTTGCCTCAAAAGGTCGTCTGTGAGCTTGCCGATTTGCAGAGTATCATTTCAAGCCCCATAGGAACGTTGGATTCGGATCAAGATCTGGAGGATGAACTACAGGAGATGCTCAATGCTACACCGGACAAAGACGACTCGTATAGCAAAGATAGTACTAAATTATCTCTCCCGGATATCAAGAATTTACCAAAACTCGAAAACGAAATGTTTGCTCTTAACTTGCAAGGTAATTTTGAGTTATAGTGAACGACCATCGATTGTGTGCGAAAAAAAAAAAAACAACTTTTATTCAGGAAAAATCTCGATTTGAAGTGTTTCAGTATAATTTTTCTACTGAAAATTATTTTTTATCCGACCCCTTCTTGAAAACGCGTCATTTCGTGCACGCGAAGCAGCGAAGTCGTCCATTTCAGTCCAGATGCGATTGCGCATGCGCACTTCACCAGCGCGCCAATATGAATTTTATGACACGCCGTGCGTAAATTGCGGTTTTACCCACGCTTCGCGTGGGCAAATCCCCATTTACGCACGTTGTGACATAAAATTGTATACGATACTCGTGCGAAAAACGTTTTCTGGACTCGTGTGATTGCAACACTCGCCTTCGGCTCGTGCTGCAAACTCACACTCGCCAGAAAAACTATTTTCGCACTAGTATCGTAATATACTATTTTCGCCCGTTGCTACGGACGATTCTTGCCTCATTTTTGTTCTCCATGGCGGTTTTTTGTTTTCAAGGGCGGGTCGGATAAAAAAACCATCGAGTGTATCACGGACGCAAGTTCGAAATGGCTTACTTTCCGCCCCAGACATACAATATAACATTTTTCATCCGTAATACCGAAAACTTTGACGGAGCCAAACGTTGTTTGCTCGCAGATATTCCGTTGCCACCAAAAACCTCTGTCGGCACCACTGCTTCCATTTCCAATCGCGAAAAGGATTTTACGACATGATTCTCCCATGTCGTGCTGCAATCCGTCAACCAACGGCCGTAAATAACGTTCGATGTAAACAAAAAGAAATAAATAAAAAGAATAATATTTTGTAACACGTTGATATATATTTTGTTGAACTTGCTGCCTTGTAATATCGATTTATCGATGATCATATGTCTATATTGTTGTTGGATTATTGTACGGAAAGAACCACATAATGAAGTACAAAAAAAAAATCGTAAAATTATTTTTAAACGATTGGAAAGTAAAAATTGTGCGTTGCTTTCTATTTCTTTTTGATCCGCCATCCTCAAATCTTCCTCCATGGAAAAATAACACTATTTCTCATTTCTGTTTGTTGTTTTTTTCTGTGTTTGAGAGCTTGTCGTTGTGATTGAGTTTCAAGCACTTTAACAAGCTCTCGCGACGGCAAGTGACTCCGAATATTCGTGAATTGCGAAAATAAAATTCGCACAGTTTTCAAATAGTTCCACAATTTTGTCAAATTAAAAAAAAAAAAAAAAAAAAAAAAAAAAATACTATCGCAGTTCACAATACAGAGACTCGTCTTCCGGACACGAATACACCTGATTTTCGTTATTCAGATAATCTAACATAATTTTCTCGTTCAATGGCGATGGAATTCGCCACGATACCCACCAATTTTTTATTTTACTAATTTTTGCGTAATAAATATCCAAAAGCTCTTCATTTCTGTCTGTGATTTGATTTATTCAAATTTTTCGTTAACACAAGATCAGAGTCCGTGGGAAGGACACGGATTATCCATCTCAGTCGATATTCGAATATAATAATGGTTTGTAAAAAAAATTCTCACACAATCACTTCGTCGATTCAATTGGAAACATTTTCATTTTCCACAATGTGTTGATCCCTCGCGCCGTAAGTATGCATTGCCAGAGATATCAACCAAGTGAACATGCTAAAAACAAGAAACAGTCAAGGAACACAACGAATGGGACAATCGATCAAGTTGTTGTTCGTCGTACATTAAAATTCAAAGGATACGAATTTTCCTTCATCTCGGTGTCCTCGATGTGTCGCAAAATGTATTTCTTGTGAAATTCTATGACTTTGTCGTCGCATTCGGTCCAATCGAGAGCCTCGTGTAGCCCATCGCTGCCGTATCTCTTGTTGTAATTGTCGTAATGAACCTGCGATCGAAAATTCATCTTGTAACAAAAATTAATCGACGATGATCCGAAGACGAACGATCGACAAAACGTACGTGATGGAGCACCAGTCCCAAGCTCGGTACGATCGGAATATCCATTCTGTCGGTTTTAAATGCCTCGGCGAGTGTCTCTTCGGTCGCGAGATTTCGGACGATTCCAATCGCCAGAGCGACCATTTTTCTTATTTGATGAAGCATGAAACTTTGACCTTTCACTTGAAGGGTCACGAATTCCATGCCCTGCGTCGTGTAGGGCTCGGAACACGTGAATTGCATTATATATCGATTGGCACGTGGATCGAGTGGTCTCCTGAATTTCGATAATCACGGTTTTTGTCAACGAAAGGTCACGAAAGGTCACGAAGGACCGGAATTTTGGATTCGAAGGAGTAGGGGTCAGGGATGGGCATTCATTCGATGGAAATGTATTTGAAATGGCTTTTTAAACACACAAAACTACGATTAATTGTCATGCATACATCAATTATTTTCATATTTCCGTAATAATCATGATCAATTTACGTAAATTATTATTTTTGCAATGAATTTGAATATTCAATAAATCCGATAAAATTCATCATTATTTAGTTCGAAAAGTATTTAAAGTAATGGAAATATTTAATAAATCCGATGAAATTCATTATTATTTAGTTCGAAAAGTATTTGAAATACATTTTCATTGAATGAATGCCCATTCCCGGTAGGGGTCGTAATTTAAAATGACCCAAAATTCGGAACGTCCAATGTTTCGAAGGGACAGAAATCAAAATATGCGATACATAGATATAGTTACAATGATGTGGGTTTTTCAACCAAATTAACCGACACCACGTTTCAATTGGCGCGAAAAACCTCCAAATAACGTTGATAACACCATAAAAATTTCAAGGGTGTGTAACCCTTTGAATTATGGCCAAAAACAATTGAAACAATAATGATGCATCTTTATCGTCCCGTGTGAACGCTGGCTAAACAACGCTTCACAGACCAAAAGTTTACATGAACAATGTTTTAGAGAATTAAATTTCCCACAAAAAAGTCCCCGGCGAGATGTATCTGACATTGATAGTTTACACGTGGGAAACAACGAAAGTCGAGCAATGCGATGAACCGCGCGACTGGTAAGCCTTTGACATTCTTCACCTTCGAAACATTGAGCATTCTGCATTTCGATCGTTCGCAACATCGATCGCTCTGAATTTAAAATCCCTAACCATCCGAAGATATCTGAAAACGAACATTCCAATCGCGTTCGACGAATAACAATCTCACAAAAAAATCATCTGAAATTTTCTAGTACCATCGAGTCGTTATTAAAATGGAAAAATATACTCGCTTTTGCCAATAATTCGTTCGGCGTTCGAGCACCATTGAACTCACACTTTTGACGTGAAATTGTGATAATTGTGAGTGCCCTCGAATAGTTTCAGTACGGAATTCACTCTCTCGTGGAGTTCGGCGGTTAAGCGAAAGTCGGTGTACGGCTTTCCGTCTATGGTGGACAGATATTTTTCGCGTTCTTCCAGATCGATGTCGGAGGTTAGGGCCGACGCCGTTCTCAAGGCGCTGGGATCGTCGGGCGCGAACGCGAACGACGGAAGAGTGTACGTGTAAGTTCTGGCGTTGCACTGAGTCTTGCTGTTGAAACCTTTGGTTACGCGTTTCAAACCGAATACCCTTATCACTTCGGGAAGAAACTCATTGATGACATTCGTGTTGACTTCCTCCGCTTAAAAATAATAATCGTTCTGTAAATTTTTGCAAAGTAATATTTTCCTTTTTTTATTCTTTTTTCATCGCTTCAAAGTGTCATATAGATGTTAAATGGGTTTTTTTACGCATTCTGAGAGAAACTATCTGTCTGGTAGCGGAGACTCCCTTGTCCGTGCGAGCGGCTCTCTGAAAATGTATCGTCTGTATCGTATCGAATGCTTCCTGATTTATCAAGTTTGCTTTCATCAGAGCCTGTATCAAATCCTCTTCGATGGTTCTTATTCCAGGATTTCTCTGCATCCCGTAATAATCCTTTCCAAGGTAGGACAGCATCATTGCGTAATTACGTTTTTTTATTCTCGTCGCTTGCTCCACCCTCTGGTGCTTAACCGGAGTCAGCGAATCGCAATCCCGATCGAGCACCCTTTTGTTGGATCTCATCGCTTCGTCGCGATCCGCGACAGTCTCAATTTCCACTGACATTGGGTTCAGTCGATTCTTTCCTGGAAAATCAATCGCAGCAATTGTACAAATTTTTGTAATTCATTTATTTGTGTATAAGTCGTTGATTACCGACGCTAATTATATATGAAACACTTTAACGGTGTTATAGATGCAGAAGTTTCGATGAGTGGACGGTGAGAGAAGGAAAATTAATCGGTTACTTACGCAATGATGACAAAACCTTGGCCAACCAACTTTCTTTAATTGCTCGTAGCATTTACCGTTTATCGAAGTACTCGCTGTAACCAAAAAAATTTAACACCCACGATGCACGACGATCAACCACGATCAACGCAGATCAACGTGCGCCGATGATCGTGTAGTGCGCCATCTGGGATCAGTGCACCACACTGGTCCACTGGTCTACGTGTTGTCTGCTGATGCTCCGAGTCCTGCAAACCTAACCTAATGTAAAAGTTAACTCGGTCAAAACCGAATCATCAGTCAGACGCCCAACAAACATTAAAAACGGTTGAACAATATACTCTGCGCGATTCTTATCACGTTTAATATGATGAATCAAGACCACTCGTGAATTAAACTCGTTTATTATATCGGTCAATTATATCACCGCATTAAGATTCACAACTCTGATTGAACATTGTTTACAACAAATTATCATTGCCAACCGAAAACGGTTGATATCATTTATCGACCATGTACCTATCGTGCATCGCTTTTTATGCGGTCATTGGATTATGTTCCTTAGCTTCTGGGGTATGTACAATTTGTCGTAATTATGGTCAACAAAATTCATCGAACGATTCTCATCATTGGGATTATTCGACAGAGCGAACTGGATCACGACGGATGGTTCCAGCTGAGGCTGTGGCACGCTCTCAACGACGATCCGGTCCCGATATTCGAGGAGCGAGGTAATATAACGATCTCCAGTATACGCAGCGGCGCATCCGCCCTTGGCCAGGTGGGACTCAAAGACGATCAGCTCGAGAGTCTGAAGCGTCTGGCCGAACGCAACAGCAAGTACCGCCTCAAGATCGTGGCTCGCAGTTCTTCCGGAAGCCAAACAACGTTTCTGACTTCTCTACCAGCGGTAAACACCGACGGTTGAATCTTATTTTTTGTCCTAACACAATCAAACTTTCGTGTAGGTACGCGCGTTACATCGATCCTCGGGAGGTTAGGGACCTTAAAGCGAACCTCAAAACGTGTCGTGTCCCTGTGAAGCAACCGAAGGCCTTTTTTCGTGAAATATCGATGAAATTAACATCGAGGATGAAAAATAATATAATCATTCGAATTTCTCTATAAATTCCCATAATCGCTCGACCTTCTCCAACGTTCAAAGTATTAAACAAAAAAAAAAAAACAAAAAATCCAAATACTTTAGACATTGGATTTCAAAAAATTCTCCAAAGCATTCGGATTTCATAGGACTTTGTCCTAGTTGAAACTTTGACGGCGCTACTGTGAACTGAACGACGGTTTCGTTTCGCTCGATGCGCAATTTCTCAACATTTTTTTGTTTTGCTCTTTGCACTTTGCAGTGTCACCTATTGGGCACAGATTTGGAGGACATTTTGACGATATGGCTGGACGGCGCAGGCGAGCCGGTATCGGTGACCGAAGTATCGCCGGGGCCGTGCATGCTGGACGATCCTACGACAAATATGTGGACGACCAGCGTCCAAATAAAATTACCCGACGGAGGTCCCGTACCCGACACCGCGTCCTACATCTACAAACTCGAACGAGAGAAGGAAGCCCGCGATCGCGGTGAGACCAAGGACAATCGATCGTTCCTCGCTAAATACGTAAGAATAATTATCACAAACAAAAAAAAAAAAAATAATTTCCTCGAACCGTTTTGTCAAAAAAACATTTCTGAGTCACGAGAAAAACATTTGTCTCACGAAATTCACGTGAAATATCAGCGACAACCGTAAAAAAACCATCCTCAACTGGATTCGTCGACAATTTTTAGTTGTTTCATTTTTTTTCCCATTGAATTTCCAATTGTTAAAAAAAATAATAAATAAATAAACGTTAATACGCAAATTAATATTTCAGTGGATGTACATAGTTCCGGTGGTGATATTCGTCGTGCTGACATCGGCGACGAATCCGGAAGCCGGGGCCGGAGGCGCAGGTGGTGGCAACAGTGTTCAGAGACAATGATTTGTTTTTTTCTTTTTTTCTTTCTTTTTTTCTCCGTTGTAAATAATCATCGAGCATTCAATCGAAAATAAGCGATTTGCGTCGTGCATCGGAAATCCATCTTTCGACCTATGTTTGTTACTATGATTACGCCGAAATAAATTATGTTGAGAGAATGACTATTCGAAGATTTTTCATTCATTGTTGTTTTTGTTGTTGTTGTTGTTGTTTTTTTTTTTTTTTTTTTTTTTTTTTCATAATTGTAAAACGCATCGATGGAGATAAAAAACTCGACGGTTCGAGCAGAAACAACGATAATGTGCGTGTAACGTTGATGGTCGAGTTTTGTATTTCATCGACGACAAAAAAATCAATAGCTCACCGGTGGGAGAGGCCCACGAGTTTGTACACCTGCTACCAGGTGAACGAATAGTCGGACGACAGAACCGACCCGACCAACGCGGTCGCCTTCGCGCGATAGACAAGCTTCTTCATTATTTACTGTGATCAACACTGGTTTACAATTTTTTTTTAATTTTCCTGCGAAAATCTAACAAGAAAAAGTGTCGTATTTTTATTCATTTGGGATGGCTGAGACAGAGAATTATACTCAATCATTTTTTCAATGAAGCGTTTTCGAAATCTTGTCCAAAAAAAAAAAAACATGTTTTTTCGGTCCTTTTTTTTAGTTATCGACGTCAATCTTCAAAACGATGAATGCAACTCGCGTGAAATGTTTATTGTTTGAAAGGTATGTTCTTTCTACTCACGACAAATATACTTTTTGTGTCCATCGAGATGATGTTCTTTGAATTACAGTTGCTGAAGTTTGAAAAAATGTGGATTTTTCAAGCATTTTTGAAAATTAAACATGTTTATTTTTTCTCGATTTTTTTGTTATTATTTCATTATTTATCTCTCAATAACGCTTCTTTGGAAAAATAAATGAGTGTCATTTTGCGTTTTTAGCGACTCCAAATTAAGCTGAAAAAAAAAAAAAAAAAAAAAAAAAAAAAAAAAAAAAAAAAAAAAAAAAAACACTTTTTGCGGAAGGTTCGTTTTTTCGAACCGGGCGCGATGGCCGCATTTACGTTGAATTTGCAACGTAAAGTCGAGCAAGGTTTGGTGGCTTGTGGAAAATTCGACGGTTCCCACGCTTGTCTAGTGGCAACAACATCGTCGGGCAATGTTCTCGTGCATAGCCCGCACAGACAACCGGCTGCGAAAACCTCGGCAACCGGGCACGATCAATTGGAAGGCAGATTGGCTTGGAGCGGAGAACTCGCGGAACTTCAAATTGGCAGACAGGTGCAAGATTAAATTCTTTTTTTTTTTTTTCCAATCCCAGAACTGTGAGTTGGGGTCACTCGTTACCCCAGCGGATTTTCAATCGGCATTTTTGGTACGACAATTGACTTCCTCGGGCGAAAAGACAAAATTTTAGAAAAAAATAAAATCGACGTTTTGAAAAAAAAAATTATATAAAATCTAAAAATTCCAACTCTATTGTAAAAAAAGAACACAACGAAGATTCCACTGAGAAATTACCCATATGAACGATGAGGCAATGTAACTCAGTAGAATAGCATGTTATTTTGTTACAATAAAATTAACATGTTTAGATTATTTTTATTATTTGTTAAAATTTTTATTCAAAATTTTTATATTTAAAATTTTTTCATCGATCCAAATGTATTTTTTACTCAATGAAATTGTAAAAATCGAACGAAAAAAAGTGAACCAATGTGTTGCTTATTGTCCGGGGAAAAGATCGGTGCGTGTCAGAAAGTGTCTCGTAATTGGAAACTTAAAAAAGTAATAATTAGGAGAAAAAAAAACGGGACACTGAAACACTTGAGGGGCAACGAGTTACCCCAAGTTACAGTTTAGCAGCATGCCCATGAGACTCAAATTTCTGGGGTTAAATTTTTACATTTTTAGGATTCGTTATTTATATATATAGATACAATTTTTACGTTTTTCGGATTAGTTCGGAAAAGTTAAAGTTTAATTTAGGTGCAAAGATTGATCGTGATAATTGAAACGTGTTGCATACAGGTGACGGCGTTATGTACGGGTCGATTGGGCGAGGACGAGCGAGATGTTCTTTTGATTGGCACCCAAACTCACGTGCTCGCTTATCAGGTCGAAGAAAATGCCGATCTGTTCTACAAGGAGGTATAAATACCGAGTGCTGAATAATGTTCATCGGGCTTGCATGAAATAATCATTAATTCGCGTTCGACGAGCCGCTGTGAGTTGATTAATTCGGTTGTGGACTGTTTATAATTTTATTTTGATATTTTTCATCAGATGCCAGACGGAGCCCATTGTATCGCGATGGGGAAGCTCGGATGGTTGCCAAACTCGGTCGTGGTTATCGGTGGCAATTGTTCGGTAACCGTTTTAGATGTTCAAGGTAACGAAGTTTATTGGACGGTTATGGGAGATTTGGTGAAATCGGTTGCTCTGTTGGATTTCGACGGTGATGGCGATAACGAGGTTTGCTCATTATACGATTTATCATATCAACGTTTTCGTTTATACAGTCCAAACTGTATTATCCCATCCGATGACCCCATCAAAGTGAAAAAGCAATTTTTATCCTAATTTGAATGATTTTCAATCTTCAAGTCCGCCATATTAGTTCAGCTATTTTATTTTTGGTGATGAAAAATATTTTTTTTTCAATGTAAGCATCTTTCTGACAAAGAAAGCACATTGAGCAAATTTGTCTTCTGTTCATATTTTAGCTGTAATAAAATAATCCGATAATCATTGCATGTTATTAAATGACAATAAATATAAAATTACTTCGGCTGGATCGAACGATTTTCGAACCGTGGAACTCGTGACTGGGGTCCAAACCCACCCCACCCGAAGTTTTGCAAAAAATGAGCTTTTTGCCGATTTATTCCGTTCATCAGTCATTCAAATAAGGTTCTCAGATGGTCTATTATGAAAAAAATGAAGGAAATCATCTATGAGAAAGTCTGATTATCAGCGTGGGACCGATTGTGCGATCGAGAAAAGCGTGGGGTGCGTTCGGACCCCAGTCACATGGCTTTTGAAGCTGTAAAAATAAATTCATGAGTTTGAGGATAATTAATCACAATGAATTTGCAGCTGCTCACTGGTACCGAAGACTTTGAAATAAAGGTACAAAAAAACGATACGATATTGTGGGAAACGAAGGAAACGGCTTCGGTAACGAGCCTCGTGACACTATCGGAAAGACAATTCGCGTATGTCGTGGGTAACGGTACGGTCGGAATATACGAAGCCGGTCAGAGATTATGGAGGATCAAAGTACGGAAAAAACAATAATACTAATGATAATAAAATAAAAATAAAACAGAAATATTGCAATTGTAGTGAAAATAATGATTGTGAATGATTAATATGAATATAATTAATTTGTGAACGATGTACATAAATATATTTATTTCAGTCGAAGCACAGAGTCGTGTCGGTGAGGAGTTTCGACGTTAATGGCGACGGTTTGCCGGAACTCGTGAGCGGTTGGAGCAGTGGCAAAGTCGACGCCAGATCGTGCACAACCGGCGAAGTTATATTCAGAATTCAATTGACCGCAGGAATTGCCGGTATCGTCGAAGCTGACTACAGACGAACCGGCCGAGCGGATCTCGTCATAGTTTCCACGAGTGGAGAAGGTAAAATCATTTTTTTGCCTTTTTTTTTTCAATTTTTTGATAAGATATTACTGGATAAAAAATGTGAAAAATTCTTGGAAATTCGAGGAACGATATAGTTCTCGTTCCTCTACAGCACAAAACATTTCAGAAACATTTTAGATACATTGCATCAATCAAAGTAATGACGGACCATCGTTATTTTGAGCATTTTAACAGTTGAAACGGTTGAAACACGGGTGTACAGTCACTGACAAAACCTCAAGTCGAGCAAACGCCATTATCGTCGAATTTTCCTAAAATTATTATTAAAAGTGGAAAATTAACATTACCAAAGTGTTGATTTATCATTGGTTCAGCTATTTGTGGGGGCGAACTTTTTGCCAGACGATCTATTTTCAGTAGGACCTTTGATGACGGATGCTGATTCAACGAAAATGGCCGCCAACGAAGCCAAATACGTGAAAAACTCTGTCGAATGAAAATCCGATCGCGATTTTGATGATTTCAGTGCGAGGATACGGACCGGGTACGATCACGGAATCTCCGGAACCGGGTGAAGCAATGCGAAATTTGTTCGCCAAGAAGCAAGCTCTGCAATTGGAACTGCGTCAAAAAAATGCACCCCTGTCGGCCGGTTATTTGGGCACGAGATTGGCCGTGAGTCTCGTGTGTTCGAGAGGCGCTGCGCGTCTCGGTCTGGCTTCCGGTCCCGGTCTCTTCGTTCATTGCGCCATCGTGTTTGCCGAAGGCGTCTTCGACGGCGAGACTCTTGTTTCACATCCGGGCAAACCGTCCGGCGAACTCGAGATTCAACTCAAACCACCGAAGAATGACGTCGTTGACATTCACGTTAAAGTTTGCGTTGGACCTGCGGGTGTTGATTTGCTTCAGGTAATGCGATAAATATATATATTAATATATATATATTAGGGTGGTCCTTATTTGGGGCAAAAAAAATTTTTGGCCCTCCCACGGGCTCAAATGTCTCGAAAGAAATAAATTTTAACGTAGCCGAAGGCCCAGCCTCGTAGACCAATTCTAAGTACCTCCCCAACGCCCCTCGAATTTCGCCATTTGATCAACATAGGGTTTTTGGCACCTGATAGTTTATATTTTTTTCCTCCCGCAGTATTGCACCGAAAAATCCGGGACTCCGCACATTTTTCACTTAGGGTAGTAGGTCTTCCATGTCAATTTTAAACATTTTACAGTGATTTTGATTCGGCGGGGAATCGGCAGGTTAAGATAGCTCGTTTCTCAAAAGCTTCGATAAATTTCGTAATAACTCGGAAACTATGTGAGATACGACGATAATGCAAGTAACCTTTTTTGTAGAAAATTGAATTCTCTACAAAAAAGATCCAATAAGATTCTTTCCTTTTTCCAAAGTTTTTGAAATATTCGAAAAAACAAAGCGCTTCAATTTTTCGAATATTTAAAAAATCTAATAAACCATCATTATAGATTTATGATCATTAAAGATTTATGATAAATCAAAGAAATCTCGAAATAGTGTTTTTTTAATTGGTGGTTGATTGAAAAGTGGGTTATCTTGCTATGCTAATGGTCTACGATGTGCAGGTGTTCGAACTGACGCGTCAACTTCCGCGTTTTTGCATGTACGAGTTGATAGCCGAGCCCGACGATCTACCGGAAGTGTCAAGGTCGTGCGGGGTCGTGTTCGAGGTGGCCGAACGACCTCAGCGGGTCGCTCTGTGGCTGAATCAGAGTCTGCTGCTGGGCGACGAGCTCGAGGTCCCCGAGGACGGACCGAAATCGGGTTTGATAGAGGTTTGGCTACGCTGTCAGCGTGATAACGGTGTTCATTGCATCCGAGCCAACAACGCGGGCAAGGCCAGCGTGCTCACTCAGGATCCCTCGTTCGCCGGTGACGTTGTCCAGTCGTTGGCCGGTTATTTGGGCATTCGCGAGTTGTCGTCGGAAGCAAGATTTCCGGAGGAAGAACGCAAATTGACGGCCGCCCTCGAACGTGTCAAAGGTTTGTTCATTGTCGAGCGTTGACGTAGTACGCCACGTTATGAATAAATATTTCTCTTCGATGTGAGATTTTTTCGAAGAAAAACAAAACTGATGGTTGAGAATTTATGTATAGGTATCATAAAACTAGAATATAAACATAAGAAAAATTTGATCGCCATGCTTTGTTAGCTTTGTTCATGAGCAAGACGCGTGCTTTTGATGAAAAAATAACCGTAATTCCCTTAAAAACACAATTTCCGGACTCTCTCGTTGACGTGATTGTCATCAGGATTGCGAGAAGTTGAAACGAGATTACAAGCCGATACGGCTGGAGGATCGGGACTTTTGAAGAATCTCGTGGTTAGATTGGAAGACGCGAGGATTCTCGAAGACGTGGAAGGCATGAAACGACGACTGCGACAATTGAAAATCGTGAACGACGATCTCATGAGGGAACAAGAAATTCGAATGAACAGCAGCAAAGAGATAAACGCGGCTTTGAAACAACTTAACGTTGGCGTGCGACATGCCTCCAGACTTCGTGGTAAATAAATCAAATGACAAAAAATCTATATATATATGAATCGTGGTTTGTTCGGATGCTTAAAACTCGAAAACGACTGGACCAACTTGGATACTTCCTTTTCCGGATTTGTTCGTGATTGCTACGCGAAGGTTTGGGGGAAAAAAAAATTCGATTTTTTTTTTTTCAATTTTGGAAGGATTCGATTTTTTTCCGAAATTTCGATATACGATAATGGTTTCTTATCTGAAAAAAAAAATAAAAATAAAATTCAGCTGGCGGAAAAATCGATATTACGATTATATTGGAAAGTGAATCGATTTTTTGAGTATGAATTCAATCAAGATTCTATCAAACTTGTTTTTCGGTTGTTCAAAAAGATTATGATCAAAGGGAAGAATTTCAAAATTTGTTAAAATTTTTTTTTTTTTTTTTTCAATTTTTCCCTCAACGACAATTGTTATTAATTTTTCAGTCGGAAGAGCGTCTGCAAACGCCGTCAACAGATGCAGGTCAGCGATACAAGACGATAATTCCAAGGCGCTGATTGTTGCTCTGCGAAACGGATGATGGCTAAGAATTCATTTCGAATCGAGCAATAATCATATATATTGTCGGTTGAATATATATATATATTTTCGAACTCTCAACGAGTCCGTACTTTGATTCCTCGAATTGTTTTTCGTAGGAAAATTACATCGCCCGATCGTCGATGTTTCATAAAATATTCGAACTTTTACAAAATATCCCGATAGTTCATATTTGTTTGAAAAATTCGATCGCGTATTTGTTTTTTTTTTCCTTATCACCGGAAATTGACCGTTCAAACGAATTCATCACAGTTACCAGTTCAACACTCGTGACATTAGTGTGACAAGTGACAACACCTGAACGTGTTATATCTGATTTCGCGAATATTCCAATTATTGCTCGTGAATTTTATATGAAAAATAATGAAAATAATGAAATATAAATGAAAAATATTTTTAAAAAACCAACTATTGTCAACCGTGGTTCCGCGTCGTGTTTTTTGTGCTGACATTTATTTTCAGCAAATCAAAAATATGAAAATTACTATAAATTAGCGTTAATGTGACGAGAAATCATGACGAATTGAAGAGGAAAAAAAATTAACCCTCTAATGCCTCTGACTGCCTCCAGGCGGGGTACACCTTACGAGTCATTACACGTGTCGGTATAATTTTTCATCGGAACTGCTCAGCCCTGTTTATAGTCGAAGAATCAGTGTTACTTTTGGCGTTTGTCGCGTGGTCCTAGTGCGTTCCGTTTCCGGGCAACTTCGATCCAAAGACAAAATTGACCGCGTAAACACGAAAATAAATATTTTTCTCCAAACACGACTTACGCACGTAAATAGTAATTTTGACAAAAAAAAATAGTAATTTTGGTCGAATCGATAAAAAAAAAAAATAGGTGAGTGGACAGAAGTGTGTTCTATCGAATGGCGAACGAGGTTTCAGGCTTTTAATGATTCTTCTATAAAACATTTGAGTTCGCTTTCGCCGTCGATATTCCTATTTTTTACTTGTACAGGGCGTAAGCTTCATGAAATTGTAAAACGGACTTCAGATTCGTTCTTTGTGTGTTAATATTAGTCTATACTGATTTATTGACGCAAATTAGAAAATAAGGCATTAAAGGGTCAATCGAAGACCAATGCAAAAAAATTGAAGAAATTCGTCGGATCAAGTTCTTTATTATTTTTATCAACAATCCTATTTGTCAAAAATATTTTATCGTACGAACAGATCGAATGTCAACCGATGAGATTTTATTTTCACGGGCATACATACAATTGCAACGAATTCAATATAAATCATTTTCACGACGTGTTGAATTAATGAGACTGCGCGCCGTGGCCTCTCGGGGGCTGGGAAAACTTATCGTCGTGAAATAGATCATCGGTTTTTCGTTCACGACGGTCGATCGCACACACGTATACCGAGACGAGAAGATTTTCTGACGCCTACGAGCCCAACCACCATTGGACGATCGAGGCGTGACTATATACTCTCGGTTATCTGAACTATATGTTTACGGCTTGTGGTTGATCACGTGTAAACGCCATGATCACTCGTACCCGCCGTTGCACAAAAGAGCACGGCTCGCTCTGGATCGGTAAACAAGTGTTGGGAAAAAAAATGAAAAAAAAGAAAAAAGAAAAAGAAAATATAAAAAAACAAGTATGGAATCTGTGAAGCATGGCGAGAATGAGATGACTGATTGTGAGATAAAAAAAACAACTAATCAATCAAAATAGATTGTTTGTGTGTATGTGTGTGTGTGTGTTTGTTATTAGAGCTTAGGCCGGCCCTGTTGCTCGCCCCATTTTTTTATATTCTTTGCACTAATTAGTAATTAGTATATCGCACGAGTTTGCAAAATTACATGAATAGCTCATATGATTGGTCGAAATAAATGCCCTGCATCAGGTTATCGATGAACATCATCGCTTTTATATATAATCGAAATAATGGCACTATCTCGATTTGTTTCAAACCAACTGGACCAGATCTCATCCCCAGCGCGGATTAAACCTGGGTCAATTCAAATATGTTATTTAGAAAATCAACTGATTTTTATAATTTCACAATTTGATTAATATTTTTATCTAAAAAATGAATTTAATATATAATTTTTCAAGTAAATAAATAAAATTCAATTAATTTCTTATCGAATTAATTAAATTAACGAAAAATTATTATTATAGCAACGATAAGGAAATGAAAATGATGTAATAGAAGATGAATAATTAATTTTTATCTGGGAAATAAATTATTGATAATTAAAATAAGTTTAATCGAGGTAATTAAAATAATGGTGAATACAAGCAAGTCGAATTCCAATGTCAAAATCCAAAAAAAAAAACTGCCCGTCTGTAACACAGCATTTGTAGGTATGAAAATCATAATTTTGAAAAAGGGTATCTCGTTTGATTTTCTCTTATTAACGCAAAACCGATCCTGGAGCCACCGTCACGAGTAGCGGGGGAAATTCTGAAGAAAATTCGGATCTATTTGCAATCGAAACAAAGGCAAACAAACAAAAATCTATGCAATAATCCGATAATGTAAGGGTTTCACTTGGAATGCCCCATATATGCTCCTTATATATATATATATATATATATATATATATATATATATATATATATATATATATATATATCTTTCCACTCGAAGATTATCCGTGGGGCGTTTATCAATGGGATATATTCACGAATTCTCACGCTTCGTTCACGATGCAAATTCATGATAATAATGCATAATCCACTCCAACGTTGTTTTTTTGTTTCGGTGTTATGACAGTTTGCGATTGTCGATTAAAAATAATCGCCGGATTGTGTCACTCATTGTCCACAGAATTATCTGTTTTTCACGGTATGTGTGTAACGCTTCTGAGAACACACTGGGCTAGTAAACACTCGATCAACATAAAGTGGTAACGGGAGCCTATTGGGTCACTGGGATACAGGGATGGGCATAATCTATTTAAATAAAAAAAAATACAAAATACTTGCCCATTTTGTATTTTGTTTGGCCTAAAATACGTGATTCCATTGTTCGTTCTGTAATGATATATCACGGAGATCATTGAAATCCGAATGAAATCTGAAACGGCTAATTTGAAAGAACAATAAAAAAAATCCTGCAAATTTATTTAACGTTTTATTTTTTTTTCTTCTTCAACGAATTTTTTTTACTGAAAATGCGAATGTTATGTTATTTAATATTTATTTGTTTATTCGAAAATTCGCATGAAAACAATACATCCGACCCCCGGCGGAATTCAATGACCATCATGCACATCCCCGAGAAGTACGACTCGACCTTATCTTCGTAAACATGGAAAATTTCTGTCGTCTCGTAATTATTGCAGTCGCGATTTATCTCTCTCTCTCTCTCTCTTACAATTAGCCACGACCAGATTTTTTATCGTTTTCATGATCTCGATATAACAAATAAATCTAACATGAATGGTCGGTCTTAAAATCGTTTAAATTGCTCAATAACATTGCCGTATCGTTTATTCTGCAGCGTTCCGAGATAGTATTCGTATTTTTTTTGTTCCGCACTCTTTTTACGATCATTAGATCTGCATATCGACCTTAGTTGATACGCGCGGTGAATCACGAAATTGGATTTGATTCAGCCAGTTTCTAAAATTTCTCAATAACAATAATTCATCTGTGTGCTTTTGCAAAGTTACTTCTTAAAAAAAAAAGAAAAGAAGAAAATCAATTCTTGATTTAATTCTTCAAACACACCCGAACGAACTGGCAAGAAGCCTGTTGAATCGAAACCTAGTAGTCAGGAGGCTGAAGAGGTTCAAACCTCTGGACCTCCGACAACCGTTCCAGTAAATAAATAAATAAATAAGCAAACAAATAAATAAATGAATAAATGAATGGATAAATAAATAACTAAAATACAGATCAATTGATTAATTTATTTAAAAAAATTAATAAAAAAAATAAAAAACTAATCCATCCAACATCAAAAAAGAGGACACAGTATCAATGGATACTTCCTCGATATCGCTTCATTTTTCGCTATACATAAAAATGATTTATTGTTATGTATATAACAGATTATTATTGCACTTATTAAAAAAAAAAAAAAAAAAACTTTCACGTTGGACTTAAAGATAAAACGGGAAAAAAAGTTTGACAGTGAGGTAGAAAATCTCGTGGTGCTCGAAGATAGTTCACAACTTATTTTTGTTTCGTCGTCGGTTTCTCGTTCCGACGGAAAACCGATGGAAAATCCGGAAAACCGTAATGTCGGACCTCGCACCATACGATCCCTGTTTACCTTGTCCACCCCCCCCCCCCCGCCCCGCCCCTGACATGCTCACTACTGTGCAATCGCTGCATCTTTTTATCAATGATCGTGCGGTCGTTCCCGCGGTCTGTCCAAAAATAGAATTTCTCCCTCGACGGCACGATTGCATCGGGCGGGAGAGGAGGGGGGGGGGGAGAGAAAAGTGTGCCGTCTCCGGGCTGACCTCCGGTGGTTAGTCAGGATCCACTCGTGGGGTTATCGTGGACTGGCAGCGATGGGGCTTATCGTTTCAACTTTACACCAACCACACACGGACCAACGAATCTGTGTACGTCGACGCGATGTCGTGTTTCTACAATAGAAGAAGAAAAAAAAATAACATATGTATGTACATTGGAATATTGACGGAAACAGCTGCAAAACCGAGCTTTAGTGGAATAAAAGGAAACGAGAAAAAAAAATACAGAAAAACAAGAAAAAAAAAAGAAACGGGATTTCTATTGACCGATTGCCGTATGGCGTTAAGAAGTTGCGGTTATCCGTGTCGTGTGAGATAAATACGAGAGAGAGACTGGGTACGTCCGAATCCATCGGGGTCAAACATCACAGACCGGACGAGAATGTTGAATGATACGAAACTGAGGCGCCCGGTTAATGTTTCGATATTCGAGGTTCTCAGCTGTGTCACCTGAAAAATTGAGAATTTTTTTTAATTTTGGTCACACGATCGATCTAAATTTCAATTTTCTATACACCCACGATCGACATGAACAGACCTTCATGAACTGGACAAAAAAAAAAACACACCTCAACCGTATTGCCGAATGTTTAATTTTATAAATATAACAGATTGATCGACTTTACAGGTATCGACTTATCGATACAAATGTCGATCACGAAGTTCGATTCACGAAAAAAAAAAATCTCCGTTTTCCGATTTTTCTTTTTTTTTTTCGTACGACTTTTATTTTTGAATTCGAAAGATTGGAAAAAAAAATTATTTTCTGCAATCTTTCGTTCGACCAATGACTCCGGCATTTCATAAAATTATGCATCTCGGTTGCGGATATCGTTGCGCCAAAGATAATAAAATTCTTCGATTGGAAATTTGAAAAAAAAAAAAATTTTAATAATAATAATAATAATAATAATAATAATAATAATAATAATAATATAAAGACAAAAAATTCCAAGGTACAAATGGCAACTGTGAAAAATGAACCAGCGATGAACCCGTCGATGAACTCGGACCGATGACTCAACGACGAATACTCAACGCGGCTAATTGTCCAGAAGTGAATGTCCTTGATTGTGAACGCAAATTCCACGACTGTCTGCGTAATTTTAATCGCCATCGTTACAAGTTTATAACTTTTCGCGATCATCGAATGTATTTATGGATGCACGTAATAACCGATATTGATAAACCGTGAATCGTTGAAACTTTGATGGATTATCGAGATAGTTCGCTAACATATCAAATATACCATTTCTTTCCCTGTAAGGAGTACCTCTGATGATTGTGATTTGTTATGGCCGATTAATTAAGGGCGGGGTAAGGTAGGGTTTTTTTTGCATTTTTTTTATTATTAATTTTTTCAACTGAATGCATAATATCTCGAGAATATTATGTCAAAATTTCAAGTCGATTGGAAAAATTTTTAAGTCCGTGTTGACGATAACGTTGAATTTAATGGACCAATTGATTTGAAAAGGTTAAAAATTACTTTTTCACATAATGCAGAAGGTATTGTCGAGAGCTTTTTTATTTATAATCATTAACTCTACAGCTAAAAATTAGCTGATTTTTATAGCGAAAATCGGTTTTTTTGCTTTTTTTTTATTTTGTACGAAGCTGTGACGAAGTGCGACCTAATTTTGTTTTTTCTTCCACCCACATTCTCGAGACTTCTTGTATTCAACTCTTGGTTCGAGTACGAGAAAAATTCCTGCATTATCGATGTTATTGCGAATGTATGTATTATCTTTTCATTTTTTCATTTTGCCAATCTTTTCTCCATCGATCATAATTTGCTCGATCGATCCATTAACCATCGACGGAACAAAGTACAACAAACAAATTTTATTTTTATCGAATGGTGAAAATAAAAATTATCTCCTTATCATTGCCTTATTATTTTATTGCGAACTCCGGTCATTCAGGGTTTCAAAGGCTAATAATATCGCCCCCCCCCCCAGATTTATTGAGAGCAGTCTTCTGCTTTTAATTATGAAAAATAAATTGAAAAAAAAGAAACAAAAGATTTGTCAATAATCACAACTATGAGATTTGCGGAGTAACGACCCGGTTTTCATGACGGAATATCTATATAGATATATATTCGATCGTGTGGGGTATGCAATTGTATTTTTTTTTTTTTTTTGTATTTTATTGTATTTTATAATGTTGGAATATTAATCACGAGCGGAGTTCAGTCGCCCGATCGTCGCGACTAACGTGCACTTATTTTATTTTATTTTATTTTTTTTCATCTCTTTTTGTCTTCTTCTTCTTTCTTCATCTTCGTCTTCTTCTTCTGCATCGTATTCGTGACCGAGGGCGATTGAATAAATGATCAACAACGTTTTAATAATATATATTATATATATATATATATATATATATATATATATATATATATGTGTGTGTGTGTGTGTGTGTGTGTGTGTGTATTGTCGGTAGATAAAACCGAGTGAAGAAGATATCGAGCAAAACAGAATGGGAAAACGCTGACATCGTGAAGCTGACCTGATTTATTTGATTTGGCAACAGAGAATGACGCGTCTGTCAAAAAAATGGTCTTATTTAAAAAGCACCATGTCTCTCGTGGTTTGACCCACGAGCACGTGGCCGTAACGTGACGTTGGGCCATGGATTTTCGTTAAATCCCATGAGAAAATCTGTTGAATGTGTGTTTTTTTTTTTTTTTTGTTCTCGCGCGTGGTTCTTCCGCGATGTCACCTGCTCTCGAAAACGGCTATTTCCGGATTCTCGGGTAACACTGGAACTGCAAAACCATTCAACCTCGAGCTTTTAAAATATACGCTTCGGTTTATAATAAAATTAAATAAAACTCGAAATTCCAAAAATTCAAGGTTATGAATGAACAAACATTACGTGTGTGTGTGGTTATTTTCGTTTTGCATCGCAATTTTATTCGTGCTTGTGATACGAAAATTTTTATTCGACTGCCGCCTGAAACAAGCTTTCCGAAATAAAGGTGATGGATAATTTAATTTCAATTAAATTTCGGTTGTCTCACGTTGAAGCAATCCAAATACATTGCGACTGATGGAAATTACAGCTCTCTTCATTCCTAACTTTGTGCTGCAGAAAGTTGATTTTTCTTTTTTGAAAATATAATTTAACTTAAATTTTAATTTTTTTTGTAAATATAATTTACCTTTTATTTCAATTTTTTTAAAAATATAATTTAATTTTTATTTTAGGTTTTTTTTTTAAACCAAAATTTCGATGAACGAATTTTTCATATAATCGAATGTGTAATCCGAGATTGTCGTCGAGTTGTCGTCGAAGTATTCGAAACATCCAAGACTTCGTAACGACCGCACATTAATTATTATTATATAATTGTTGCGAGCTCGGACGATCCCACGACCTCATTTCCGTGTGGCGAAATCCCATGCTCGTGAAGAAGAAAAAGAAAAAGAAGAAGAAGAGGAAGCAAAAGAAAAACAGCTGCGAACTTAACCCCGTTTCGTTGTTGACCAAGTTTTGGTTTGTACATAAAATCTACGAGCCACAGCTTCGCGTAAACGAGTCGCAGCGATTCCACATCGGCAAATCGAAGACAATAATTCGTCGATAACAATACAGAGAGCAGCTCGCCGTCTATTCGGATCGAAGTCTCGTTCGATAATCTCAATAATGAGACAAAATAAAAACGAGAGACAGGAGCACGCGAGATAACAAAAATAATATTCTCCTTGAATAATTCATCTTTTTTTTTCATTGATAACGCAGGCTTTGAAAATACATTACAATCGGGAATTGAAACCGAGATACGCAATGTGTAATGGATTACGTATAAATAACAACGATATGGCCAAGTAGAAGATCCCCGAGTCAATGCGAATGATAAATATAAGTAAATAAATGAAAAAAAAAACAAAAGAAAAACAAAAATCGAACGGTTCGAAGTTCTCACGGGATCGAGATCACTCCGAGCAACATGTTGTTCGCGGGTGAGCGACACGAACTGCATTGCAACGCTATGCAAGCCAATGCTGGGGACTCACCCCCCCCCCCCCCCCGCCGCCCCTCGTGCACATCGCCCAGTGGGGTTGTCCGGATCTTTTATAAATCTCTGCAATCGTCTGCTCACGTACTTGTGGTATTTGTGCGCGTATATTGTTACGAGATTGCATTCTGTCGGACGTATAGACGAGATAACCGGGGCGAGGAAGAAAGAGTGATAACAAAATAAAAAGGGATGAACAAAAACATGACGAAAATAAAAGGAACCAACGATTAGCACGAGTCTCGACGTCGGGGCTCTCGATGGAAATTCCGATCGTTTAAAGTCCGACGGTATAAAATTGCGACGGTTCAGCATCACGATTTGAATTTGAAACCATAATCATATTATTCGGATAAGGATTGTAATCGACAGCGGCTTGTTGAGAATGTTCATTGATATCGGCGTGTTTATGCATTTCGTGACTTTTGTTTTGGCACACAAAATAATTTTTTTTTTTGTTTTTTTTAAATATTTTTTTTATTTCTGCATTTTTGCGTTTCTCTGAGAACGTTGGGAAATCGAGTCCTTATGCGTAGTTGAGGCCGGAAATCGGTATTTTCGGTAATTTTTTTTAGAGGGGATTATTTTATCCCTTCTAAAAAAAAATTCGAATAGAATCATGTTCAAATGATTTCAAAATTTCATTTCAAAATCATTTTCAAGTTTTTACATAAGTTTACCTATTATAACATCCATGTTAGAAAAATACATTTTTCTTCGGGATGACCAACAAAATGGGATGACAAACGAAAAAATATCTCCGGTTTGTATTATTCTTGGGCAGATATTGTGGCGATTATTTTGGATGTACTCTAGCGTTTGAAGAAAAATAAAATGACTCATTCATGGGACGTCGACTCGTGGCAATCACCCCGAAGAATCTAGTTGTGACACGAAACAACCGTCGAATCTGTGATTCAAATTTTCTGTTTTTTTTTTTGCCCCACAATCGCGACGATACCGTTAGAAAAAAAAATTTGCTTCGTAAAAAATAATCGTTTCGACGAATAACTCGGCATCGAGGATTCTCGAGTGCTGGATAAGGACGAAAAAAAAATAAAATAAACGAAAAAATCGGGCGTTACCTGAGATACGCGGGCGTATTGTTTTGCGCTTAACCAAAATTGCTAAGACTACGAAAATAATTTGATCCTTCACATGTGTAAACGCTCAGAATCATCCCAAGAGTATGAACGATAAATTTAGGCAACAAAAAAATAGAATTTTTCGAAAATTCTGGAGTGACCCAATCATTTTGACATTTTCTCAGCCAAAAATGTTATTCGCTTGTTATAAACTTGTTTTTTCTTCGTAAAAAGTATGTAACAAAATGGTCGACAATTGTAAAAAATGTTTAAGAAATTGTAAAAAATGTTTAAAAAATTGTAAAAAAGATGATAAAAAGTGTTTCAAAAAATTGTAAGAAAATTGTAAATATATTTTTATAAATCGTAAAAAAAATTATAAAAAATGTTTTTATAAATTGAAAAAAAACAAATGGTAAAAAAATATAAAGCACGTTATCGTCGAACAGGCGAAGAACATCTCGCGCTAGAATAAAACACACCTACTCCGATAATCCCCCGGTGTGGCATCGCTGATGCAAAATTTGATAGCGACGGGGGTGTTATTTGCATGAATCGATGTTTTGAAAATACAATCGGTTCGCCTGATTTGTGTACACCGTTATTCGTCAATGTTTCCGTGGAATATCGTTCGATACCCCCGTCGCCAATGCAAACCTATTTGTCGTCGACCATGGAGGACAATAGAATCGGTTGAAATTAAATCTGAACACCAAAAAAAAAAAACAAAATGCTAAGGAATCATCAGTTAGATCGAGGTCCGCATAATGTAACGCCAATATCTTTCATCTCGATGAAGTTTTTTTCTGTATTTCACAATATCCAAGCACCTTTTTTTTCTACGGTCAAGCAGCGTGCCATTTTGAAAATTTACATCACATCCGACTTCGATACTTTGCAATAATATTTTAGCAATATCGAAAACTATGAAATAAAAATGTGAAAGAAATAAAATTCAATTTTTTTTTTTCAAGCGTCATACGAAAATCGTCATGAAAAACCCCTCAACGATGTTTACGTCGATTGGCCACGACTGTTATTGTCTCGGGTGTCTGTGTGACAGCCAAAATTAACACGATTTGTAGTCGTTTGCTATTTCCACGACGACCTCGTAAACTCCACGTGGCGAAGACACGTGGCGTTGTATTATTTCTTCTTCCTCGAGGATTTTTCCCGAACCCAATCGATCATTGATGAACGGAGAGATGGAACACTTGGCACAGTGCACGACTGTACCGTTCGATTTTTTTTTTTGGAAAAAAGATGCCGATTTCATGAATTTTGTTTTTTTCTCAATCGTGTTTTCGACTATTTAAAAATCTTAAATAGAAGACAACGACTATTGTATTATTTGGAAAACATGTTTGATTTAAGTTTGGTGCCAGATTTAAGTCGATACATCGAAAAGAACGCAGATGGGTTCGGTTTTTTTGTGAGTGGGGGTCACACGGACCCCGTTTGACCGATGTGTTGTTATTTTGGAGATGTGACCTCAACTGGTTGAATCTCGACTTTGAAACAGTTATTTTATTTCCCGGGCTTTACATATCGTATTATATTTACTGGGAAGTCCATATTGTATTATCAATAAGACACCCCTCCCCCACAATTATCACATCGAATCGATCGAATGCATTATCTTTTAAATTCTTGAAAATCATTCGACGATAAATAACAATTTCAACTCATGACGAACTGTTTGTTCACAAAAAAAAAAAAAACAAACCATTCAAAAAAATTCCGAATTTATTTCAACGTGTCTCAATTTTTAATTGCACACGAGTTTTCTTCTTTCACAATCAATCGAATACATTATCTTTTCAATTCTCGAAAATCATTCGACGATAAATAACAATTTCAACTCATGACAAACTAAAAAAAAAATCATTAAAAAAAAATTCGTAAATTTATTCCAAGGTGTCTCAATTTTTAATTGCACACGAGTTTTTTTTTCTTGTTTTTGATCCCGGAAATAACGAGGTCGAAAATATCGCCGATACGTTGGACGATCAAAGCGTTTCACAAAACAAGCGTGTACACAGAAATCGATAAAAAAAAAACAAAAAAAAAAAACAAAAGAAAATAATCAACACAATGATTGGCGGGAGCGATAGCGAGAGTTGAATTTCTCATTCGCGGATGAGCTATATATCTCGTACACGGGGGTCTCTCGATCTCCGTTGCCCGCGCTTCCGCGCTTCCACGAGACCGCGTCCGCGTGCGCGACCCGACGGAGATGAAAAACTGCACCGGCTGTGGCACATCACACAGTGACATCGAGGACAGAGCGAGTGGCCACGCGGTCGTCCCGGGTCGGCCCCCTACGATCGTATTCGCACTTATATAGGCTGTGTGCCGGCCCCCAGTGCTTTAAAACCTCGCCGACCGAACGTTACCGCCGCAGGATCGTTCGGACCGTCGTTTGTCGAAGACTTCATCCGCAAAGTCCGAACGGGCGGCTCGTATTTGCTCCGGCGACTCACACAATCGAGCTTCATTCAAGCAAAATTAAAACACATAAAAAAAAATATTTTAAAAAAAATATATATTTATATGTTCACAAGTGAAATCCATTGTCACCGCAATGATTTTACAGAAGAAATAATAACAACTTCGAAGCAAATAATCGTGGATAAAAAAACACCAACAAAAACAAACAACCAAAAAAAAAATCGCGAGTGTCGAAAATTCATAAATTAAAAACCCAGTAAAAAAAGAAAAGAAAACACAACAAAATATATAACAGAATGAAGAAAACTTATGTTTCCAACTCGATAACAGTATTTTTTGTGATCAACACTTTGACGAGGTGTCCGAATAATTGAGAAACATTGAGACTGTAAATCTATATCCTTATATAATCATTGAGACTGATTGTCAAGATCGTTAATGAGTTAACGATCAAAATAATTAACATTTTATTTATATATCTTTTTTTTTTTAATCGAATGACACAAAAAATTTACGTGTAAATGGAATAATTATAACGATGATCGAATAAAGTTTGTGATAACGTGTGTGTGTGATGGTTGATGAGTTGGTTTGGATGGGATTTTGAGAAACAAGATTTTGATCCTTGGAGGGTGTGTCCCAAAGGGCCGATCGATCGGTGATATAGATCCTAGCTGCAGTCAGACCGAAGGTCCTCCCACCCCATCGGTCATCCACTTCCTTTCGTCCCTCGTCGTTTACCATCGGTATAAAAGCCCTGGCCATGCTCGGTGACCCTCGTTCGTCGACGAATTCGTGCGGAGGCTCAACCATCGCCGATACGACAACCACAACCATCACCGACATCGTCATCACCACGAAAACGACAAATCCGATCGCATCACGGACAATGTCTTCGATGAGTTTGTTTCGCGTGGCCGTTGCTTTCATCGTTATTGTTTACGGATGTCCGATTATTATGGTGAACGGTGCGCCTTACGGTGCATTATCGGTGAGACTCTGTTCGAAGGGATTGAGCGACGCTCTTTATCTCGTGTGCAAGGATCACGGTGGTTACAACGAGCCACTGTCGTACAGCGGCGAGGACTACTCCCATCAACCGGCCGGTCTCAGCCTCGTCGAGGAATGTTGCTATCAATCTTGCACCTATCAACAATTGGAACAATACTGCAAACCCGCGTCGGACGAGAAGGACACCGATACCCAGGACGGAATGTAAGTCACATGTACGTTCGATACATCATTTTTTTTCTTTTTTTCAGTCTTTTAACCCAAGTGAAAAAATTATATATTATCTAGGTATCTACAAACTTAAGGTTTTTTAATTTTTTTTATTTCTGCATTTTTGCGTTTTTCTGAGAACGTTGGCTAATCGAGTCCTTATGCGTGATTGAGGCCGGAAATCGGTTTAGGAGCGTGAAAAATCGGTATTTTCGGTAATTTTTTTTAGAGGACATCATTTTATCTCTTCTGAAAAAAAATTCGAATCGAATCATTTTCAAATGATTTCAAAGATTCATTTCAAAATTATTTTCAAATTTTTACTAGGTTTACCTATTGTAACATCCAAGTTGTTTTTTTTTTCAGTCTTAACCCGAGTAAAAAAATTATATATAATCTATATATAAACTATGTGTGCCCAATCCCATGTATAGATTATATATAATTTTTTTACTTGGGAAATCGTAGGTTTTTTTTAAATTATTATTAATATTATTATTATTATTTAAATCTCTTCTTAACCGTAAATTTGGTTGTTGAACAATATTGGCCTTGGATGATTTGGCGGATCAGACGATTCTGGTTTCGTGATTTTTTGGCAACAGACGACCATTGTTTCGTTTTATTTTATGTTTTTTTTTCTCTCGGAAATGTACGTTCTGGATGAACGTTTGATCTAAAATTTTTTTTTCAGTCTTAACTAGCTTTTTTTTATTATATTAAATTTATATTAAATTTTCTGTAATATTAAACGCTGTTCGCGAACGCCAGGGTTTGACGAATTTTTCTGATTTTTCAAAAAATAATTTCGTCGATTTTTCGGAATTTATTTCTCAATCTCAAAAAAATCGAGGATTTCGAAAATAAAATCGATGACATTCAAACATGAAAGTTTCGCTAAAGACCGATCGCGATAATCGACGATTCATTTGTAATACAACAAATTCTACGATTTAATAATAATAATTATTAAAAAAAAAAGTAGTTTCCAACGAATTGACATCGATCAATTCCAGCATTATTAACAATTTTATAAATTATCCGTATATTCAATAATTATTTCATTATCAATTGCACTGATAACAAATTTGAAGAAAAAAATTAAAAGAGAACACTTATTACAAATGTTAATTTATATCGAATAGAATAAAAAGATAAATAAATCCATAATTCATAAATTTACTCATAATAAATAATAATTTCATCGAAAAAAAATATCTGAATGAGGTAATCGTGGCTCGAATTGCTCCGCGACGTTCGGGGCAAAAAACTCGTTGAATCGAGCGCGAAGAGTTCAAGATCCTCGAGCTGCTGTGCTACCACATTTTCCATATCAATTTTCTCACGTCTTCTTCTCTCGTACATCGATAACATTCATTTTCTTTTTCTTTTTCTTTTTTTATTTTTTCTTCTCCACGAGTTTACTCTCGACTTATCGGACCCCGACAGTCTTCTCCCCGTCTTTTTCCCCTCTGGGAGAGGAAGACTCGACTGAGTAAATATTTCTCCGTGCCAAGAACGGCCCCCGAACCGTTCACCGTAAATTCCCATGAGTACCACACGAGGGTTGCAATGTTTTGCCCGTGAATAATCAGTCGCGATTACGTGACGCATTGAAATACAGATGTTTTCTTCACGAGAATGCAATGGGCCTTATCTGCACGAATGTCATTCGGCGCCGGTCGTCTTGTCAGTCGTCTGTCGGTTATCGTTGTAGAGATTCGACGGAAAAGTAGCGCCAGGTGTGTCGACAAACCCCACTACGGAAAATCACAGAGACAACAGGAAAAAAAAAAAAAAAAACATGAGTTTCTCATGCCAAAATGAGAAACTGAAGAAACGTAAAATTTCGAACCAGTCCATCACAGACACACGTAACAATTTCCCATCTTAAATGCATATTTATTTCCAATCTCAACAATTTCCCATCTTCAATAACCATAAATTAATCTTAGCGATGATTTTTTTTTCATATTATAACGAAATGAAAATAAAAATAATAATAATAATTATTATTTTTTGTATTTTGTTACAGAGAGGAGTCGTTGAGAATCGTCAATTTGCCTGATGCTTCTGGTCGTGAATTGATCGAGGTAAACCGAACCGGTGCCGCGGTCGAGGACAACGAAAAAACCCAATAAACGTAAGAATCGTGATTGGTGACATGTTGTTTCCAAAATTATAAAAATCAGTGAATATAAAAATTTTCCGAATTTTCTCGATACTTTGACACATGTGTCGTGTCAATCCTTAAGGCTCCCCGAAAGAGAGTTCCTCGTCAGATTTTCATGAAACTTGGCGTACTTATAAGTATTCATAAGAAAAAGGTTCGGTTAAATTTTTATGGCTTTTCGGAGCGCGAGAAAAAATATATCAATACTTTTATTTTCACACGTTTAACATGGAGCCTTATGGAGAATCACGCTCAATTTGATATAATACAAAAAGTCCTCGTCAGATTTTAATGAAAACACTTGAGCTGCAAGTTGAATATTCGGAGAACATTTTGGGCACTTGACAGTAGAGATCAGGAGACTGTGATGATAATAATAAGCAAATAAACATCGGGAAAATACAGTTTATATGAGGAGTTGGTCGTGATCCAGTAGACGTGGCAACGTTGCGCGTTTGTTTCCCATCTTCTCTCTCTCTCTCACTAATCGACATCATAACACGCGACGTTGCCACATCAAAGTACCACGTACCTCAATCAAGAGATGGTATATCTTAGGCTTGCTTTGACTCTTACAGTTTGTGGGATACTACCTTAAATCGAGAAACATTTCATTTGTGGAAAATGTTATTTCATATTTTATATTCCGAATGAAATTTGACAATGACAAGAGGGCACATCTTGATAAAATTTGCCATGGGCCCGGTGCCGATTGAATTCGGCACTGAAAATCGACGATGGGCGACATTTAATCCTCGAAGGGTTGGACAATCGTTCGACGAACGTGTTGATGACGCCTGCGACGATAAACGTTGATGACGCCGATGACGATAACGTCGGAGACGACGACGACGTTTGTCGACGTGGGTTTGGCAGGCAACCCTCGGGGGGCAAGGCCAAGCTTCCTCGTCGAACGACACTGCTCGCACGTGTGCGGATCTGTTTGACCGCATGCATCTCTCTATCGCCCTCGCAGACTCGCTTGAAAAAACCTTCACGATTCAAATCCACCCTATGCGACGACGCACACACGCTCGGTGATATTATACGCAGTCTCGACGCAATCGCGCGTCATGCTCGTTCGCGCACAAATCACATTTTCATTATAACTTTGGCCTTATCACATTCCACGGATCGGTGAACCTTGAATCCCGGGTCGTTTATCATCGACAAATTTTCAAGGCTTTTCTGGATAACTCAGTTCGATACCATTTTTTTTTGTCACATTGATGACCCGATGGCAATTTGAATAACAATAATGGTAAACGAAATTAATTGAATTAATTTGATATCAATCAAAATTCGAGATAAATGATATTTTAATCAGTTTTGTTTTTGTTTTTATTACGAGTGCAGAATCAACAAATGTTGAAGGCTTTTCTGGATAATTCAGTTCGATAACATTTTTTTCGTTCGTTATATCACATTGTTGACCCGATGGCAATTTGAATAACAATAATGGTAAACTGAATTATTCGAATTAATTTGATATCAATCAAAATTCGAGTTAAATGATATTTTAATTAGGTTTTGTTTTCTCATTGAGGGTGCTGAGTCTGAATTATTGGAATGGTTTCAAGACGTTGGTAGTCAGACGTACTGGAGACGTCGGAGTCGTAAAATTTTCTGCAATTAACCTTTATTTCGAGTTAGGTGAGGTAAAAACGTGTTTACAACTTCACCCGTCCAGTTCACCCATACGATATCCCGTGCGCCGGTCGAACAATGTCGGTGGAGGGCCTTAATAGCTTTTTGCCCCCCCCCCCCACCCCCATTTCGATGAATCAATGCACAATAACCGAACAATGGTAATGGTACGTCCACGTTACATTGCAACCCGAGTTTCAGTTAATGCAATAAGATTTTTCGCATGGCAATGAAAAATCAATTTTTACGATGCCGAGGAATAACTGAGGAATTATTCTCAGAGTCAAATGCTGTTGACAAAATGTATCGCAATAACGTTATTTATGAAGATTTATGTTATCGCATCGGTGCCGATGTAAATTTTTGTGATCGATACATTTGTGCATAATGGTATACGTCATTGGGTCGAAACGGCAAATTTTCATACCTGAAACGATGTTATTAGGTTGGACATTATCCAATAAACGATAAATCGTCTTTATTATACGTCATTTTCTCAACCGTAAAATTTGAATAATCTTTTTTTTTTCATTATACGAGCATATCGAATGCGTAATTTGGATTCTTTTAAAGATAACAATTTTGGTGGGTTTCGGTACACCCACAAGGATGACCATTCGTCAAATGAAAATGTGTTTGAAATACTTATTTCAAATATATAACTGATTAATCATCGTGGAACGATTAATGATGTAATATTTTTAGTACAATGGATTTTAACGTTTAATAGATTGTGAAATTCATGACCATTTGGACGAAAAAGTATTTCAAAGACATTTCCAAACAAAAAAATTGTATAATAAGCTATATGTGGGACCGAGCATATATGGTCTACATATAGAATATATATATATATAATGTACTATATATATATATTTTTACTCCAAAGTAATGCACGTTATGAATTTCTACATGATCCAGAAATTGCTTTGATTCGAAACAATCTGAGAACGAGATATGAATTTCTTTCGTTCTATTTGTATTTTTCCAGGTTCTCCTTAATTCAAGGTTGAAAAGGTCGTTTCACGAACCCAAAGATCACGCCACTTCGATCCACATCGAGAACGAACATCGACATTCTACGAGCTCACGACGATTTGACACGGAGTTCAATAAACTCTCGAAAAAATTTAATTCCTTGAGAATTGAATTCGAAAACGCATCGTAGTCTTTCGATCGATCGCCTGTGGGCCGCGACTGAATCGCACTGGACGAAGTGACGAATCTTTGGTTTAATGTCATCGAGGAAACAAACAAAAAAAACAAAATAAATAAAAAATAATAATATCAGAAAAATGGGAAAAGAAACAATTCAAAACTTTGACGTGGCTCATTGTGAAAACTCAATCTTCATGACGTTGGTTCACGATAAAGTGCAGTGCCTGAAATCAATTCGTTGTGATTATAATCAAATTTGTAAGAGGATCGGTTAATGAAAGTGGGAGAAGAAAAAAAAAAGAAAACACACAAATCGTCGTGAATCGGATGAAAACGAATAATCCGTAATTTTCCCAAACAGACATATTAATATAACGACCATCCTTTATTACAAATTTGTTTATCGAACTTAGACATATTAACGACGCCACGAAAGATTAAAGATATTTGCGATACGCCGATCGCCGTGTCGCCGACTGATGATCTCATAAGTATTAATCAACTGTCGTAAATTAATTATAAAAAGACTCGAAAACGATTATTAGACTTAAGACCATCGATTATACGATCGACTAATCGTGCAACGTATTGCACGAAATAAAAAAAAAAAAAAACTAATAATAATCACTAATTGTGAAACTATAGTACGAAGCATTGTCCGAGCATCGTGATGTCGATCGACGCTCATTGTACGTACGTGGTATTGGAATTATTTGGATGCATACGATGACGCGCTATCGGTCATCGTTATCGTCGCGAAATCTAGCGAATAAATTACGAATTCGTATGAAAGAAAAAAAAAATCTACGTCTGTTCGTTTTATTAATACCTGACGATCCAAAAAACTTTTGCGTCAATGTGATGATTTTCATGCAAGCGAGATGTATTTGGAGCGATGCCAGAAACGTCATAGCATAGAATAATATACGGTGGAAACAAAATATGTTTTTCTAGCCTTTCGAGCTCACTATAATGATTTTTCGCCATTTTTTAATCTATTTTTTTCATATCGCAAGAATATTTCCATATATATATATATATATATATATATATATATATATCGACATATTCCAATTACGAGTTATGCGGAAGCACATTTCGATTCAATAGTATTTCGGGAAAGGCAAGAGCGATTAGTTTCGTCTTGGAATTTGGCATCTTGCAGCGGCAAAAAATATGCCAAACGGGTGCTCATCGGGACGCCGGAGGTTCTGACGTGTGAGGAAAAATTACCGATTGACCGGCAGTTATGACTGAGACGAATAACAGGACTTAATATTACGATCTTTTTATTCGCCAGTGACTGGAAAATAATTTTCCGATAAACTGCTCGTTGATGTAGCTCCGATGTACATTTCGAACGTTGGCGCGCGTTGGAGCAGGCCGGAGGAGACAGACGACAGGCGAAACGTCAGAGCGACGCTATTGGCTGCGAGCACTGAAACGAATGTGGAACAGGAACGCTTATTGCCGTGTGGTGGGGGGCAGCGAATTCGCGATCCGAGGGAGATAGCTCAGCCGAGCGGTTCTGTCCTTTTCCGTACAGTCGGGTGAGAATATTCGAGCCCCATGACGGATTGCAGCTGTCGTGCTGGACCTAATATTTTTAGCTGACTGTACGCGGTGCGAGCGAGACCGAATCGCTCAGGTGAGCTATCTCTCTCGGCTTGCCCCCTCCCCTGACAAACTTGGGCAAACTCTACCTGAACATTTTTTGTTCGCGGGAAAATTCAAAAGCTCAAAAGAAGGGCGTTCGATCGTCGAATGAATTCACGAATTTCATCCTTCACAATAGATTCGATATTTTATTTTTTCAATACATCAATAAACGTTTCACGCGGTAATGATATATTTCCAACCATTCTCATTCTTCTCTTTCCCTCTGCTTGTTTCGCCATTAGTTTCATCTTTCGGGTGATATCACCGCCGTGCTGTAATTTAAAAAAAACCTTAAAATAACATTTTATCGAATAAATCAGCTATAATGAAAAAAATTCACGATAACGGTTTCTAATTAAGTTACATTCGAGAGAATTCAAAAAGTGCAACTATGAATATCGAAAAAATGTGAAAACTTCTTTCTCGATTTGTTTGTTTTGGGATATAAAATCGAAGATTCATGAATATGACATTGAAGAATTATGTTTACCAATTTCGCGGTGACGTCTTTCCTGAAAGCTTTCAAAGTTTCTCGGGCCAATACTTTACCCCCGACTTTGGCCTGTATAGCTATGACGAACTGTTGTCTCGGAACAATGTCCAAAAGTTTGTTGCACATTCGTTTACCCGTGTCTTTAGCTTTGGTGCAATGAACAATCGTGCTCAATTCATCGACGGGTTTGGAATTCAACAAAATTTCCACTTTAACGATGTCCGAAGGTTGAAAACCACGATCTTCGTAATCGAAACTCGCGTATCCGGACGACATGGATTTCAACTCGTCGTGAAAGTCGACGATTATCTCATTAAGGGGCAACAAAAATTGCAGCATCACACGATCGTTATCGATGTTTTTCGTGGATTGTTCCACGCCACGTCTTTCCATGCACAGCGACATCACGCCTCCCAGATACTTGTCTGTCGAATAAAATATTTTCCGGTGAATCAATTGAATTTTTTGCACACAACTGTTTGACGCATGTGTCTATGATAAATCGTACCTGGAGTTATAATTGTACCAAGAACCATGGGTTCGTAATATTGTTCGACTATTTGCGGTGATGGAAAATGTGCGGGATTGTTGAAGGTGAATTCATCGCCGCCGTATTTAGTGATATTTTTTTCACCGATTACTTTGGCCTTGTAGGTAACACCGGGAGCTGTGACTATAGCATCCGCACCGTATTCCTGCTCGAGACGCTGGGAAAAAACTTCCATGTGCAACAGTCCCAGAAAACCCAAACGCCATCCTTGTCCGAGCGCAGGGCTGGCTTGGAAAAAAAATTCGAAATAACTTTGCTGCGTCGTCGACTCTGTCGAAAACGAAGGTTGCGACGCTGCGTCGCAGGATTCTCACCTACTCTCGATGGAACAAGTCACCGCGTTGTCGTTCAGTATCAATTTTTCGATGGCCCCTCGCAGCGCCACGTGCTGCGACTGATCCATCGGATAAATACCGGCAAAAACCATCGGCTTAGCAGCCACGAATCCTATCAGAGGCTCGACCGGTTTATTTTTCATGTGCAGCGTGTCTCCTATGTGAGCTTCTTGCGACGTTCTCATGTTGCACGATATACATCCGACTTGTCCTGCGTATCTGGTTGATATTGATTAATGAGTAATGTAAATTAATTTTAACTATAGTATGAGATTTTTTTTTTTTTTTTTTTTTTTTTTCCATACAGCGATTTAACATTTTCCAGATGCGGCACAAGCATGGAGATGGTTTTCACTTCGTACGATTTACCGCTATGCACGGAGGTAATGAGATCTTTGACCTTCAACGAACCCTGAGCCAGATAAATAAGAGCGATGGCGCCCTTGTATTTGTCGTACCAGCTGTCGAATATCAGGGCCTGAAACGGCTTGTCCCTGGCCGCAGGAGGCGGCGGAATCTTTTCTATGATTGTTTCCAAAACTTTTTCAACGCCGGTTCCCAGCTTGGCCGATATTCTAAGTATCTCGCTTTCGTCAAAATCAAAAAGAGCGTTCAATTGTTTGGCCACTCTGTCCGGATCGGCGTTCTTCAAATCCACTTTGTTCATCACCGGAATAATTATGAGATCCTTGCCGAAAGCAAGATAAAAATTTGCCACCGTCTGCGCCTGTACGCCCTCGTTCGCATCGACCAGCAGTACGACTCCCTGACAAGCCGACAGAGATCTGTAAACCTCGGAGGCAAAATCCACGTGTCCCGGAGTATCGATGAGATTCAACAGATAATCTTGTCCCTTGTAAGAGTATTTCAGGGACGCCGTTTGCGCCTTAACCGTTATTCCTCGCTCTTTTTCCACTTGCAACTTGTCCAACACTTGGTCGCCCGAATTGACTTTTATCGCTCCCGTCATTTCCAACAATCTGTCGGCCAATGTACTCTTGCCATGATCCACGTGGGCTATGATACTGAAATTTCTTATATTTTCCACCGGCGTGTTGTACTCCTTCGTCTCTTGACTCTCCGTCGAGTAATGGTTGCTCGCAATAACGTTGCGGCATCTATAATACGACAAATAATTTTGATGCTTTTTATTCGTATAATAATTGTGCATTTTGCTGTTTGGCTCAGATTATTTTTTTTTTTTTTTTTACAATAAACAATTCATTCAAAACTTCATATGCTTTGTCAATTTTTTCATTTTTGTGGATGCACGAAAGTGCTTTCAATAATTCAATTTGACGATAAATGGTAAATGAAATTTACTTACTTTTCTGGTTTACGAGAATGAATTCTAGCAAAGATGTAAGTTCGTTTTGTGCACAACAATTTGTAAAATTTACTGCCTAAAACCATTTTTAAGAATTCATTCGATCCAATATAACCTGCAATACATGGATATGAGATACGCGGTTTGGACTAACCCCAATTACCACTCTGCACCGTGAGCGGCAATAGCGGCATGGAGACTGGAGCAATTTCTCACCCGACTGTACCGAAAAGGACGAAGATACTACTCGAGACGATGGACGACATAAACTCTCTCCGTCTCTTTCGCTCCGCAGCGAACGCTGATAGCGCCGTCTCTCTCGCACTCGAAGAGGCAATCCATCGGTTCGAGACAATGGACGACATCGCCTCAATTTCTTGTCCAAAGGTCACGCTTCTCAAAGTGATGAAAAATCAATTTCGTCGATTCGCAATCTATGTTACCGTCGATACCCGTCGGTAGCAAATAAATGTTCAATTCCGATGATACTCGTACATTTCGTGTACACCGTTTGCAATTGGATCCACACAAGCGCAGCCTCGAAAATTTTCGAAAAGTTGTTTGTTATAATTTTGACTAGTTTTTAAGTCGCTTATCCATTGTCAAACTGTTGCCGAATAAAAACTAAAGATTTTTCAGATGTCACATCTTTGCCGAATCTCAATTCGAAGAAACAATTCCAAAACTTCATTTCCAAAAATTTCATTGAAAAAAAGGAAAAAAGAAAAAAAATCCATTCACAACAATTCATTTGTCGATTTGAATCGAGTGAAGTTCGTCGGTGTCATATGTCACCTTCGACGTTACTTCCGGTATCTGTGGTGCCATATTTGAAAAAACCGCGTGTTGAGAAGGAGACAAACCATATGTTCGTATCCACTACGACTATTGTTATTTTTTTCTTCCTTCTTTTTCATCGAATGACGTCGAACAGGAATGAATCGTAATAGTGATATTTCATTTTGAAAACGCAAATGCACGCCAAGAGTGTCGGTTAACCTCCAACGAGCATAGATATTCGGGTGAGCCAACTATTTACAATGAAATTGATGAAAATTCGACAAATTTTGAGGTTATGTCGAGCCGGCTGGGGTCAATGGCCAATAACTCTGTCGATCAGCATGTCCCATTCTAATAGACCAAACACGTCCAAGTTTTTGATAATTCCTTTGTCCTCGTGACAAATTTTAAAAACTCCAACAACATTGGATCACCAGATCCGATGCGTACTACGCCAAATCGACTACGCCAGCGTTATTTGCTCCGCTTATGAACGGTCGTCCAATGACACGATGCCTTCGTAGCTGCTTCGAGCAAATAATATTCAACTTTGCCAGTTACAAAATCAAGCGCTACGTAATTTTACCGATCCGCTTCCCATCAAAATTTTCTGACTAATCAACAATTAGCTATCGTTAGAAAATTACAAACTCTAACCTGCTGAGGTCCAACTCCATTGTTTGAACCATTATTAATCAAGAAATGCCAAAGAATTTGTGTAAAACCAATTTCAGCATACAATCTTCATTATCGAATCACTGCGATAAGCGTCTGCTGGTTCTCTGTCGATCGGCCGCAAATAGCTAGATAGGGACTGTTCCTCTTGCGCTCACAGCGGCTTCGTCGGTCCGCTGCAACGCCTCGATGAAATTAAAGTGAAAAATAATTTGCTTCTGATTATCACATCCTGTTTACAATGCGACGGGGACAAAGGATGCATCTGGGCTTTTAACAGTCATTGCTGCGCAACGGTCTACGATCAATGTCTTCGATATATCGCTCTGGAAAAAATTTTTTATTATAAATCTCATCTCAACTTCACTAATCTTATCTTTCGCAGTTGAAAATTAGTTCACGACTTAACAATTGGCAATTCGATTTATTCAGATCAGATCTCGTTGGCCCTAACGAGATTTATATATTAATATATATTGGAGTGGTCCTTAGCAAGGGTAATTTTTTAATTAAAATTGCGTAACCCACATAAGTTCCAAACAATTGTTCAAAAATGCTTGCCAAGTCTCCCCATCCTATCTCAATATTAACCCATGCCTGTCAAATTTTTAATTTTCAATTTTTATTTTTATTTTTATTTTTATTTCTTTTTGTTTTCGGGAATTTTGCAAATTTTATATAGAGCAAATATATAGAGCAAATTTTTCTTACGTTGATATTTTTCCCTAAGATAAGTAAACTCGATGAACATGTAATGGTGCATAATTTAAAAAAATTAAAATTCCACAGACACGGGTGAATATTGAGATAGGATGGGGAGACTTGGCGAACATTTTGAAAAAATCATTTGGAACCCATGTGGTGGGTTACGCAATTTTAATCGAAGAACCATCCTTGGCCAAGGACCACTCTGATATATATGCAGAGGAATTTACCGGAGTCGCTGGCGAGTAGTTAAAAATAAAATCAGTCCGTCGTTCGCACAGACACAGATGCGAATATTCGCGTTCACACGTATCACACACTCTCACACAAATTAACGGCAAGTATATAACGGGGCGCAACGCTTTCGTTTGAATACGTGACCAGTTGTCGAAAGCTTTTGTCGGCTACGCCGTTGCACTCGATATAAACCGGGTGTACACTTGCACTCTTGCAAGTGTGCAATTGTGCACGAGAGGCATTTAAAATCGTACGATTCAATCCATTGCCCTGCCCCCCTCCCTTCTCTGACAAAACTAGAAAAACTGAAAAATAAAGATAGAAAAAAACTGCTAAAAAAATCAAATCGACGATATATTTGAAACAAGCTGCAAGTTGTTACTTGCAATTTGCTTCCTCCGAATCGAGGCTAGTGACCGAAAATTCCTCTATGATTTAATAATTTATGTTTCTACAATCTTTGGCTTCCTCATTGGGTAATCTTCATTCACTATCTACGATTCGGAGGAAGCAAATTGCAAGTTTCAACTCGCAACTCGTTTCGATATTCAAATATATTCGTAGGTCGGTGCATGAAATATTCAATTTCGCCTAACATTCAAACGTGTAAATGAATTTTCACCAAACTCAATACTCAACAACCCTGATCGTTGATTCATGTAAATCCATGAGATTGGGCATGACGAGTGAAACATTTTTGAATCGTCAGTGGTTCAAAATTGAAAATCTTGAATTTCCGTCAAATCCGAACCATTCAGCCGATCTCCGCAAAATTTCGTACATAACATGGGTGAACGATGTTCCATACTTTTGCAAAGTTGAAGCCCAATCGGTCAGAGTTGACGCGAGTTATATCGATAAATTCGATTTTTCGAAAAATTCAAAATATCACAAAATCAAAACTTCACCATGGATTCGACCCAAATGCAACATCAACCAATCTTGGGTACAAATCTCTTTCCCAATAACTATTCAGACGAGTATCTGAAAATTCGCGATCGCCAGAGTGATAACATTCTTTTTGTTGGAAATTTGAAAACGACATAAAATCCGAACCGTGTTTTGAATCATGACGAAAATTATAGTCAATGAAGGGATCATAGAACTGCAGACGCCATTAAACACACACACACACATACATCAGGATATTTTTTCCAATCGTGTTTTCTCGACGTTTTGGCATATTCTGAACATGGTGAGATAAAGATCTCAGGGAAAAAAAAATGTTCCCACCGTCCTATTAGCTTCCTCTATGGGGAAGCAAAATGGAAAAAAATTAGTCCACAATTTTTTGAAATAAAAAAAAAAAAATTTTTGCCAGCCTTCGGTATCACATCGATTATTAAACGGCAGACCATCGTCAAACTTTATGGCAAAACGTGCCAATCGCCTACGTGGACACGAGGCTGTACATAATACTTTCCTCGTGAAAATCCCGTTCGCTCTGGCCGCGGATCGCAACCGTACGACAAAGTGCATGTGTGTGTGTGTGTGTGTGTGTGTGTGTGTGTGTGTGTGTGTGTGTGCGTGTGTGCGGTAGGTTCGCAGTCGCAACCGGAGCTTTTGAATCGTGGCACGTTGAAGCGACAGTAGTTCGCGCATCATCGTTACATTCTTATCGCGCGAATTTTTTTACCACAAATGTTTATTTATTTTTTTTAAATTTTGTTTTTTCAACGTCAAACGCGTTAAAAATAAATAATCACAAAACAACAATTGCACGCGCGGTCTATATACCGAATCGTTGGTTGATTGTTGACAAAAAAAACCATTCCATCGCGTGGACGAGTGTGCGTCACTCGAATTTTTTGTATTGTGTGAAAAAAAATAAAAGACAGTGTAAATTTATTCGCATTTCTGGAATTTCGATCAGTCGGCAATAAAATGAATAAATAAATGAACGAAATTAAATTGAATTGAATCGAATAATAAAAGATTCATCTCCACTTCGTTCGCATCGCTAATTTATTTATCGATTTTATTATAATTATTTTTTATTTATTCATTTTTTCATTAATATTATTTTTTTGTATTAATTTGTATCAATTAATAATCACAATAATGAATAAATAAATTAATAAATAAAATATAATAGAATAAAATTTAATTTTTTTTTTAATTGTCTTCATTTTGTTAACATCCCAAATATATTTTTTATTTTTATTTGAATCATTTATTTGTTTTCTTTTTATTATCATTGTTATTATTTTCTCATTATATCATCGAATTTCGATCGAACAATCGAATCGTCACGCACGAGAGTAAAAGCAAATGATATTCGCGATTGTTCGATGCGTCACTGACGATCCTCGTGAATCTCTCTCTCTCTCTCTTTCTCTTTCTCGCTTGCCGAGTCAGTGAACCGACTATCATAAACGCGTCACGCATTTCATACCAATCCTCATTTCACATAAAAATCTAAAAAACTTGGGGAGGAAAAAATAATATACATAAATATATATATGTAATAAAAAACAACAAAATAATAATAATAATTTGATTTTAAAAAATATCAAAACAACGAAACATATATACATTTTATAAACAAAAAAAATCTGCGCATGCGCGTGATGAAATAAACGATATTAATGCATAATCAGCGAGTAGAAAGTTCGTGATAACGTTGTTGAACGACAAGACTGGAAGGAGAGCGAGTGGGGCGCGGGTGGTGGGGGAAGGGAGGCGATCGGACGAACAAAAAAAAGAAAAAAAAATTAATTCTATAATGCGCATCGCACCCGGGGCTTAAAAAAAAAAGAATAAATGAAACAATAAAAATAAAAAAAAAAAGACGAATGTCGAACGTGTGAATAAAATGCTGGTGATTGGTTGGTCGATCGGTCGATCCGTCGAAACTTCTGGGAGAGATGGATTCGCGAATGAGTGATCGATGGCGTTTGTTTGACTCTATACCGCGATCGTTCGTATGGATCAATTTATACGCTCGCCCTTCGCGGACCGGCGCATCGGTTAATGCGTAAACTCGGTCTCGACACCGACGAAACGGCCGCAGGGGAGATCGGACGAGCATGAATTCTGCTCCGCTCTGATTAACGTTATTGTTCCCCGGTCTTGTAGTTTTTTCGTTTTTTTTTTTTTTTGGTTTTTGAGATATTGAAAAAAACAAATTTTTTTTTCTTTATCTCGTTGTGAATTGGCGATCGACGATTCGACGATTGTCGTTTTGTCGGTCGAAAACTCTTGCGCGAAATCTGAGGTGCTAAAAAAAATATATTGTCGAGAACAAAAAAGTGTAGTTCTAATAATAATAATAACAACAATAATAACAATACCGGTCACAATGGACGGCCTCGTTGAGATTTTTCTTTTTTGCGGCGTACTCTACTATTTCTTCAATTTGAGGTAATGCAATTTTTATTATATCAATTGATTGGATAACGGATAAATTAATTTTTTTTTTCATTCTTGTGGTTTGAATTTGGATATTTTTATTTTTATTTATTTTTTTTATTTCCGTACGATCGTGAATCAATGACGGTGAAAAAATTCGTACCCGGGCTTATTTTCGAAAATCGTTTGAATCGTATATAATTGAATGATTTGTTCGAAATTATTTGTCGAGGAGAAAGTGTAATAACAGTCGTAACAGTAATGATGGAGGGACGGGGGTTCGTTGAGGTTTTTTTTTTGTAGTGTAGTCTAATGTTTCATCGATTTGAGACGGTGTATTTCGATTACAAATTGACTGGATAAAGAATTGTTCAATATCCTATTCTTTTTTTAATTTAAATTTTTTTGTGAACTTGGGAAATTGAGATCCACGAAAATTCGTATGATTAAATTCGATAGATTTACAAATAATTCGAATGCTGATTGAATAATTGAAAAACAAAATTTGACGAAACAAAAAAAATGTCTAACGATAATGATAATCGTAATAATGGAAATCTTGTTTGAAATTTTTTCTCATTCGCGGCGTACTTAAATATTTCCTTAATTTAAGATACTGCATTTCAATTATTAATCGATTATATAACAGATTCTTCTATATTCGTTTTTTTTTGTTTTTTTTTGTACAATTGCAATCACAAAAATTTGTATAGGCTTCTTTAAAAATTCATTCGAATGATAATTGAATAATTGAATGAAGAATTGCTATACAAAACCTGTCATAATAATAATAATGACAAAAACAATAATGATAATAACTTTAATGACGAATTGATTGATGATATATTATATTATGATTATACATTGATAAGATAACAGATTTTCCTACATTCGATTAATTCGAATTCGATTCGAAATAAAATATTACATAATTGTGGATCAATGACCTCGAAAATTCGTACGATCTTGTTTGCAAAAACCATGCATAACTCGTCCTCAGAACCGTGTGCATGCAAGTGTGATCGTGACCTTGCTGTTATTACGATTGGGCTTGTAAATGTTAATTCGATCTTGATTATGCAAATGCAACGAGATTGGTACAATTTTTTTCAACAGCCTCCCCATTTGAACCAACTGTTTCGCATGATCATCTGCATGATTGGATCGATGTGCGTGCGAGTTTAGGACCGAACTGTATGCATAACGTATGCAACGACATTCAAACATTTTTTCAATAAAGTCTGCAAGTGCAACGAATTGCATTTGAAAGTGCATTTGAAATTTTTGCGAAAATCAAGTCCTGAGTGCAACGACATTTGAACATTTTCAGATTCAATATTATCTGGACTATTCTATTCCACATAATTATCTACTTATGGTTTCAGGTTGTTTTTTTCTTAATTTTATTCGATTTTAATTTTTTTTAAACAAAAAAATTTGAAAAGAAAAAAAAATTCACTCGTAATGACCCATATCAATTTGAAGATCAGTATTTTTAATTTTAAGAACGATATTTCCCATCTAAAATTCTGAAACGAAAACCATGTTCACATATAAACAGTGGAATTGACCCCCAAAGATTTTAAAGTCAAGCCTGAAAATTTTTTTTTTCATCCACAAACTTACCACGGCCTTATCGGTACGTACGTCTTGTATTTTCAAAAAGTTTTCAAGACTCTCGAACACAAGCACATCACTGAAAAATCAAAAAATCCTGTGTATGTTGTTTTTTATCCAAATTAGAAAAACGATCTCTTCTAATTATGGTTAATTAAAAAAATGGTAGGCTGTCAATTTGGGGGAACTTTTTTTTCTGAAATCATTTCGAGCCAATGTGGATAAGGGGAGGTTGAAAATTCGTCCGGGCCCATACAAGGACCACCCAGATATGCAATATGATTGCATATATGAGACCGAGCAATGTGAATGCAACAAAGATTTTGAATCTTTCCATCCAGTCTCATCGGTTCCAATAAATCTCATATTAATTATTTCGCACGATCATCCACTCGGATTGACCATTGAACACACGAATATGATGACCGAATAATAATATCACTGAAATAATTGCAAATAGACGTTACATCGATGGATAATACTGTTTCTAATGAGTAAATAAAAAAAAATTGCAAGTTCGCGGGTAGAAACGTGTAATCGGATATTTGGTTCAAAAGCCACACTGTCACTACGCGTTCGATCGACTATATATATATTATTTATGAGCGTGGATAGACAGACAGACGAGAGTCGTGTGTCGAAGATGAGATGTTCGATCGTGGTAATACACGCGAGTTATCACACGACTTCTGGTATACTGGTTTAACGAGTTGAATCAACACTTAATACCCTTTTACATAAGAATCATCGACTGGATACGTGATATCGTTTATCCGAAAGAAAACAAAGAAAGAAAAGAAAAATTAAAATAAATAATGCAGGCCACGATCTGTTTTTTTATCGCTTCGAGCGCGTTGCACGATTTTTCTTTGTTCGTTGTCTGTATTTTTTTTTTGGTGCGAATCTTTCATTTCTCGATCTTTCTTGAAGCAAAAATAATTGAGAAGCTGTAAAAATGTCTGAAGAATTATTTTTTATTCCAAACGAAAGAATAAAGCAAAATTTTTCTTTAACAACAAAATCATAAATAAATAACGTATGTCATATAATTTCTCCTTCCTCCCCTTTTTCTCGATCTCTCTGTCTCGCTAAAAGTGCGTTGGACGAATTTCTTTTTTCGGCCTTCTCAAAATCTAGAAAAGTTTCCTATTGCTCTGGTTTCTTTTTTGTCAAAAATATTGGAAATTTGTCAGACTATCGTAAAATGAAATAAAAACGTTAAAATTAATGGGATAAACTTTCAATTTATAATAATAATAATAATAATAATAATAATAATAATAATAATAATAATAATAATAATAATAATAATAATAATAAATAAATAAATAAATAACGTAGGCCACCGATTCGCACTTCTCTCATCTATTTGGTTCCCTTTGGAGCAAAAATATCGAAAACCTGTAAAACTTGAAGAAGAAAAAATAAAATAAATAAATAAATAAATAAATAAATAAATAAATAAATAAATAAAAAATATTGAATGACGAGAAATGAATTTGATGAGAAAAAAAATGTAATGCACAATTATGATACGATGAGAAAAAAAAATGCAATTGGCCGCAGAAATGAGATTCGTGATAAAACGCGATGAGCGATTAGTCCCGATGAGTCTTTAATTCGCGAAGAACGCCGACTTCCGACGCCATTGCGAAGCGTCACGCGAGGTTCTAACAAACGGTAACTCCACTTGGCAATTTCGTGTCTCGAAGTGTGTAACCCACGTCTATAGTTGTACCCCGCGTGCTTCGTGTACAGAACGTGCCAACAAATTCGTTATCCGTGGTGGCATCGTCGCGATCCTCGAAACGTGCATGACCCTCCTCAAGCAACGCCGCGTTCGCGAGTCGAAATCTTTCACCTTTATTTTTCAACTCTCTTCAACCATCACGTGTGTGTCGTTGTCGAAATCCAGAACGAGCAATGTTTAGAAAGGTAAAAATCCCGAACGCGCCAATGCTTCGAACGACAATGTCCCGAACGGTCAAAATCCCGAACGGGATTGTAGCGAACGTACAATAGGCCGAACGGCCTACCAGTCGGCGCGGTTTTCAACATTTCCCGACTTTCGAGCTTTCCCACGTGTTAATTATCAATGTTAGATATATGCCGTCCCGGACTTTTTTTATAGGAAATTAAATTCTCTACAACATTGTTTATGTGAACTTTTCGTCTATATAGCGTTGTTTATCCAGCGTTTGGACAGAAAAAAATAAAACAGTAGGAAAATCGATGCATTTTTACCTTCCCGTCAATTGTATTCGTTAAACAAACAAATTCTCGAGAGTCAGGCAATCAATTATGTCGTAATCACCATACACGAAAAAATAGAATAATAATAATAATAATAATAAAAATAATAATAATAATAATAATAATCACGAATGCAAAAGCGCAAAGGGCATCGTCGGATAAAAATATTTTTCAACAAATAATCAATTTTCCAATCGATAGTCCAACGAACATCTTCGATCGAATTACCATCCTCATTGTTCGCTATCGCCATTATCATTATCTTTCGCAGATTGAAAAAAAAAAAAAAAATAACAATGATAACAGTAATGAATATAACGACCACGGCACGTCAATTCGTGCAAATTTAAATACTTTTCAAATCCATAATCAGTTCTAAATCGACGATTCAAGAAGCATCGACGAGCAGATTACATCATTTGTTCATCAGTACGATCATGATTTCAATACGCTGATGATAAAAACATAAAGAATAAAATAAAATTAAAAAAAAAACAATGATAACGATAAATATCAAATCTTTCGATGATATCGAAAAATCATCGAAATATGTTATAATAATAGATATCTTATGACAATAAAATTTATCTTATCAGAAGACAAATTTGCTTTTTCTTTGCTCGATTTTTTTTCCATTCTTGCATTTCGCGAAGTTTTTATAGTCTTTGTAATGATTCTTAAGATTTATTATTATATTAACAAAATGTTTCGGAGTTATTGTAATTCGAATAAGCGGGAACAACAATGTTACATAATTAATACATGATTCGATTGAAAAGCCTATTCTTTTAGCTGCAACGCACGCTATTCGTCATACCACTGATAAGAAATAAACGAATCAAACAATGCTTTGTTAACTATTTCACTCGCGTCAGTGGTTTTCCATAGCCCGACGATTCCAACAAAATTAATCGTCTTTATTTCATTCACCCAACAACAATAATTCTCTCGACCGAACAATATAAATTAATGCAACGAAAAAAAAAGTACGGGATTCAAAGTGCACGAGTGTATCTATTTGTATTATTTTTTTTTCTTTTTTTTTTTTGGTTAGCACAACGCATAACAAAGTCATGATTACGGGCTAGTCCGATGGAATATTCGTCGAACCGACCCCAGATAATGGAAGACCGATGACGATTATTGCCTCGAGCTCATTACTTAAGAGGACAAACCATTTGAACTGGAGAGATAATGAAAAGCTCGATTTTCCACTCGTCTCATCGATTAAATACGATAAATTTAATTTTTTTTCATTAGACGTAAATTTAATTTTTTTTTTCATTAGAAGGGTGCGTCTCGAAGTTTCCGAATTTTTTCATTATGTTTTCGACAGTTCGAAATTTCGAAAATCCAAATTTTCGAACGCGCAAAGTCTCTAAAAATATATGAATAGATGAATAAATCAATTAATCAAGAAAAAAATAAATAAATAGATAAATGAATAAATAAATAAATGAATAAATAAAACAGAGAAACAATATAAAATGTTGATTATAATGTTTCAGAGGAAATAACATGGTTGACGTGCTTTCGACCCGCCTCCAAGAGGTTTACGCGAAATGGGAATCCCGAACCGACGTGACCCGCAATACGGAACCAAACACGCCACGACTTTCTCTCGACGGTAAGAAAAAGAAAATGCAAAAAAAAAAAACCAAATTAAGAAAGAAATGAATGGAGAAATGAAAACGTTTGATCAACCGATTCGTCGGTCTGTGACGAACCGTTACCATGACCATTGTCGTGTTTTTTCATTCAGGTCTTCGACGTGCCGGTCAACAGATCCAACGTAAACGCATACAAAATCGCGAACAAGCGAGAAAAAGTCGCGAGAATTCGCTTTTCAAGATCAAGGAATCGGAACTGCTCACTCCGTCGTACAACGTCACAACGCCTTTTCTTTATCACTGCTGCAACAAGTGCACACCATCGTCGAGGGTGAGGATTCACAATGATTGCTAAGAAAATATTCGACACTGTCGACAATTGTTCAGATTTTTTACAACAAAGTTTTATTTTTTTACATATTTTCAAAAATGTTTTTGTTCTTTTTTTTAAAGTTTTTTTTTAAAGTTTGTTTCCTGTTTGTTTCCCCATTCGAGTCTTCAGTTGCGGTTCGCTCTACTCGACCCAATTTTTTGAAGAAAAAAAAAAATTGGTCTAACATTAAATGCAGTTCGTGAACGAAGGGTTTTACACGAAATTATGGATTTTCACCACAATGTCGTCGATTTTTCCGAAAAGATCGATTTTTGAGATTTCAAAAGTTCTGAAAAATCGACGTCATATTGAAAATCAAACTTTCCACCAAGCCCTTCGCCATTATGAATGAATAATTGAATAAATATATCTCTCGATGATACATGCGACGTTTCATCGCGATTGCTTCGATCGTTGGGAGTTAAGGGCCGACCTTAACTTTCATCAAACCCGTCCGCACGAAAATCCCGAAGCAGTATTATTTATTTTTTTCTAAAAATACACGTGCATCCGTGGCGATGGTACGCGAATGTTTCTTCTTCGTCGTGCATCAGTCTTGTGGCATGTAGGCTCCTCGAGGCCGTTTTCGCTGTTGCAAACCCACACACGATTCTTCGTCGGCTCGCTTTTACGTAACAAACAGTTTGCACTCCTTCAAACGAAGTAACGAATGAACCAACGACGACGACGACGACACATGCGTATCTTCTTCACGCTCACGATCGGTTGTACAAATTTAAAAGATAAAATAATGTTGGAAAAAAACAACAACGACAATAAAAACAATAATAATAAAAATATAAATAAAAATAATTAAAAAATATAAATAATAATGATAATAATAAAACTCACAGACTCTATCGTACGAAATATGAAAAAGGCTGTGAAAATCGATACTCTTCACGTAACTACAGAAAATTTCTACAGTGAAATTAGCTACTTTCTTCAGACTCAAAGTCGCCAAGATTGTAATATAAAAACTATTTAATGAGAAGTGAATTGACCATAATAATCGATAGAAAGATATTTCAATGATAATTTGATAATCAACTGTTGGAAATATACAAAAAACTGTAATAAGAGACACGAGTCGTGCAGTTAAGATTTTTTTTCAATCTCGAATAATTATTGTGGGTACAATAAAAATGTTATTCAGATTTTGAAGATTTACGAAATTATATTGAATATTACTATTGAATGAGAAATAAATGAATAACACTAATAATAATAATAATGATAATAATAACTTAAAATAACACGACAAAGATTTCGGTGCGGTCAAAAATTTACTTTTTTTTTGTCTTCAAATGTCAAAACTTTATTGAACAATTTAACTTTTACATTTTTACACGTTGATCAATCGTGAACATTTATTTATTTTCTTCATAATTAATTAAAAAACAAAGATGCGATAAAAAACAAAAAAGAAAATTTGAAACGTGTCGCGATTTAAATTGCATAATTGCATGCCCTGTCGACGGTCACGTACAATCGCGAGTTATCGTTGGACTAAGAAGAGAGACATACATTTGAAGCGTGGGTTCGATCGGCGGTACGATCGTGAGACCCAAGGCGCGGGGCTTCTCAATCGAGCGTTGGCTTCCCAATTCGCGTTCTGCCAAATATGAAAATACGAAATTCGCGTTTGCGCAGTTGTCGTGCTGCTGCTCGACCATCGCGATTTTTTTTTCGTCGCGAATTTTTAATTCTCACGAATGACAGATTGCGTGATTCGTCGTGATTTCGTCGACTGTGAAATCTCATTAAAACTTTTTTTTTTTTTCAAATATATTTTATTTCTTTAAAATTATAAGTGATAATAAAAGAAATATATAAATAAAATAAACATGCACGACGACGATGGACGTGGTTTTTTCGGTCGATGGTTGAAAATCGTCGTGGTACGGGGATACCCGGACAACGTGAGTGTGCGAATGAAATTCGTGAGCTTCGATTTACGATTTTTTCAGACGTTTGATTTTTTTAAATTAATTTATTTATTTATCCATCTATTAAAATTTTTTTGTTAACGTCGACAAACTTATTCACGCATCATGCTATTGCATAATGAATCTGTGAACTTTGTGCTAATGTTTGTGAATGATGAATATAACGCACAATATAATAATAATGATAGTAATAATAATTAGGATGATAATGATAAAAATATATTCCGCGGCAACTCAGCCACCTTCGAACAGTCGACCAAAAATGTTTGCCCCACTATTTTTCACATCGATATACACTACCCCGCCAGCTGTTACCGCGACTTCGAAAGACGAAAGATCCGTCAAAAATGAAGCTATTATTTTTTTTTTTATTTTTACAATAACCGTTGGGAAGCTCATCAAATTCTGTGACAAATGGGCCCCAATTGGATAAATTTGCAAAGTGATTATTTGTATTACGAATAATCACGTGAGGAACACCGAAAAAAAAAAATAGTTCCGATTTTTAATTTCATACCTAAACTTTTGAATTTCGACCGGAGCTGAGGATTTTTTTTTAATTTTTAATCTGGAAAAAATGCAAGAAGCATTTTCAACACCTCAACCGTCGTAAACTCTAAATGAATAATTATTTTTATTATTATTATCATTGTTTTTTACTATTATTTATTATTATTATTATTATTATTATTATTATTATTATTATTATTATTATTATTATTATTATTATTATTATTATTATTATTATTATTATTATTATTATTATTATTATTATTATTATTATTATTATTATTATTATTATTATTATTATTATTATTATTATTTGATGGTATTTTTTTTTCAGGGCTCGTTCGTTGGTACAGCAACGAAACAGCATCAAGCAGGTGGGGTCAACATACTTTTGGTCGAACCAGGACCGAGTTTGTTGTCGAAAATATTTTATCACGTTTCGCACGTTTATGGATTTCGAAAGTATCATTATCCACGTGTGACGAAAACGGTAAGTCCAAACAAACGCTGTCGCGATGTATCGACAATGTCGATGATGGGATTGAAACATCGATGTTGTTGCGACATTCGACGACGATAGTTACCGACCCGAGGTTCAAATGTACACGCGTTCGCGACCTCGTGTCGCGAATCGCGGCGGACGAAGAGCCAGTGACGAAAATAGTTTCGTCATTTTGATAAAAATCGATTTAAAAAAAGAACCTCCGGTATGGCATTAAAAAATCCGATCTTATACAATTTTTTTATTTTTTTTTTCAAGAATGTATCAGCTTGAAGTTGCTTTTTAGGTCATTTTGATCTTCCAGCGACCTCGAAGGGTTAAAATTAATATTTTTCAAATAACGATTTTCGACGACAGGTATTGAACGACGAAAGATTGAAGGACGCGATAAATTTAACGGCCGCGGAAAGCGTGGAAAACGACGATGTGCCGGAAGACAAAGCCATACGTCAGGCCGAAAAACGCGCCAGAGAAATATTGCAACACATGCAGAGCACCATAAGCGACACTCTTTTGAGAATCACCGCGTGGTTGTTGTACAAATTGTTGCCGCGTTTCATGAAATCCGCCATTGTACAACCCACGCAGATCGAAATGTTGAAAAAAGCCAATGACAGCGGTTTGCCATTGGTTTTTTTGCCACTTCATCGCAGCCATTTGGATTACATCATGATCAGTTTTATTTTGTTGAGCAACGATGTGAGACATCCGCTCATAGCTGCTGGTGATAATCTAAAAATTCCGTTCTTCGGGTATGTTCATCGTGTATTATTTCTATATGCATATATATATTTGTTTTGTCGGGCAGTTGGTCAAAAAAATTGGGAGCGATTAATTTTCAGGACTAAAAATTTAAAATTCGCGATGTTTCGAAACGTCAGATGTTTCCCACATTGTCCGACCTTCGAGCTTTTTCCGAGCTTGTGTGAAAAAAAGATTTTTATATTTGTTTAAATTTTGAGACAATGCTTTCCGGCCTTCGAAATATAAAATAGAAGAATTCAAACGCTCGTTTCTGCAAGTTAATCCCCACATGTTCTGTTGGTGGGACTTAATTATTTTTCTAACCGATTGAAAAAAAAAACCCTTCAAACGACAATTCGAACGAAATAATCGAAAAATTCGATGTTTGTTGAATGGGAAATTTCATGGGCTTTGGGACTGGAGGAATAATTGAGGAAACTTGGGGAAATAATTTTTTCGGTCCCAGATTAGTCACGAAACAATTGAAGAAAAGAATCTGAAAATTTAAGAATATTTTATTTATTTATTTATTTGTTCATTTATTCATTCATTGATTTATCCATTTATTATTTCTTTTAGATGGCTTTTGCGAGGATTGGGGGCGTTTTTTATAAAACGTCGTATAGATCCTGCCGAAGGACGCAAAGACACGCTTTATCGGGCGACTTTGCACACTTATCTGATGGAGAGTCTGCGAGCCGGTCACAATATAGAATTTTTCGTGGAGGGTGGTCGCACGAGAACGGGCAAACCTTGCATGCCCAAGGGTGGAATATTGAGTGTGATTGTGGACGCTTATCTCGACGGTACAATCGAGGATGCCCTTCTCGTGCCAATCGCCATGAATTACGAACGTCTCGTCGACGGTAATTTCGTGCGCGAACAATTGGGACAACCGAAAAAAATGGAAACTTTTCGTTCGACCATCAGTGGAATTTGGGGAACGATTATGGGAAATTATGGAATATTGAAAGTCGATATTTGTCAACCGTTTTCGTTGCGAGTGAGTTTTCAAGTTATTTTCGCGGGTTTGTTTGCTGGAATAAAAATTGAGGAAGCGGAGTAGCCTAAAGAATTTGATTTTTTTTTTTCGTGACGACCGATCTAAATTTGATATCGATTTTATCCTTATTAAATACGTATACTCAGCTATAATTAAAAAATTTTCCATAGTCACATGAACCATCTGAACGCTGTAAGATTTATCACAAAATTTTTCTTCGGTAAAATCGATTTCAAATTTAAATTGATTGTGTCGGGAAAAAAAATTCCAATTTTTCAGGTGACTCAGGTCCTTCTAAGGTGATGTGGTACACCGTCGCCGAAAAAAAACCTTTTCGCGGTTGGACAATGGAGGCAATGTGTTTGTCAATACGAAGATAAATTTTTTTTTCGCAGGAGATGATGAAGTCGTTTCAGGTGCAACAAAACAGATTGACCGTGCCAAAAGCGAGTCCGGAAAAGCCTGTGTTGAAGTACACCATGTCGAGCTCGTCTTTATACGGCACGGATTTTGTCAACGACGAACATCGTCAGCTAGTCGATTGCATCGCCAGACACGTCGTTTACGGTGAGAAACATTTTTTTCAACATGTTTGATTATAAAAATTTTGATTGAGAGTATGGAATTAGAAAAAAAAACTATCTGTGTTATATGATTTTTATTTTTTTCATATATACATATTTTTTTTTCATGCACCTTAGACTCCTCGAAATCTACTCCCATAATGTCGACCAACGTTGTCGCGTTTTTGCTTCTTAACAAATTTCGCGATGGTTGTACGTTGGACAAACTCGTCGAGGGATTCGAAATGCTTCGATTGAAACTGGAAATGACGAACAAGGACATTGCTTATTGCGGGGAAAGCGTCGATATCATAAATCACGCGGTTAGTAAATTATTTTATTCTTTCTTTTTATTGTTATTCAGTTCGTGAAAATTATTATTGTTCAACTTGGAATTGTCGATTTGAAATCGGTCGTCTATTCGATGAAAAATGTATTTGAGATATGTATTTTTTTCCAAATTGTGAACACGAGTGTATTTTAATCAGAGTTCAATGAACGTTGATTATTGTTATTACTAATATAATAATATTAATTGTTATATCATTGTTTTTAATAAATAAAAAATCTAGTTTAATTGAAAATTTGATTTTTTTCACAGTTGGATATATTAGGCCCGGGATTGGTGACCCAGCAACGACAAGAAATAACCGAAACCATCGACGAACAAATTTCCACAACGCGAAGCGTAACGATGATTCGTCCGGTTGCGATTCTTCCAAACGTCATCGAGTTGGCGTATTACAGCAACACGATGATGCTCCATTACGTTATGGACAGTGTGATAGGTAAAATTATTTGGAAACTAAAAAAAAAAATAATAATAATAATAAATAAATTTAAAAAAACCCGAATTATATATAATTTCATAGTGAAAGATTTTTCATTATTTTTGATTTTTTTTCTTTGGATATTGTGCATATTTCAATTTGATAAGTATTTGCGAAAGTTTCACTGATAACACAGAAATATTTATTTTTTAATATTTTCGTTTATTTTTAAATATTTAAAAATGTTATATATGTATATTTTTTTGTAAATTTCAGTGAGTGCCTTGTACGCTGCACTGAAGTCACAGATAAACGATCCACGAGCAATCGCACAAAACGACATAACAGTATTCAAAACAACTCTGATCGAAAAATCGTTGAAACTGTGTGACATTCTCAAATACGAATTTATATTTTGCAAACCGTGTCAGGATCTCGAATACGTTATCGACGAAGCCATAGCCAATCTTACAACCACCGGAATAATATCGCTGCAAGAGGTTTGATTGTTTATTTTATTTTTATAAATTGCTTCTATAATTTGGGAAAAAAAATTATGGATTTTCGCTTTAATTTTTTTAAAAATGCTTTCTCATAAAGAAATCTTCGTTCACCGCCTACGATCCATATGAAGAAAATTGCGAGTTTGTTATGTTGAAAAAAAAAATGTTTTTTACTTTACCGAATTTCGAATTTTCGAATATTATTTTTTTTTTAATTGAATATTGACTGAATTTTTTTTTTTCGTGATTGTCATCGATGTGACATTGTTTGGCGTTTAAAGGAGGCTTATCTGGAGGAAGAACTTTGGAGCCGAAGATTCGCGAGGACTCTGGACGACAGTTCGGACGAGGAGCACATGGTCGAGACGCGTACCAACAAAATACAATACAGACTCAATCTCGATGACGATTGTTCGAGTCACATGGAATTTTTGCACACTGTATTGCGGCCCCTCATCGACACTTACACGTTCAGCGCTTTTACGTTGCGCAAACTCGTCGGACGTTCGTTGTCCGAACGTGATTTGGTTCAGGAAGTTTTGAGCGAAATTAAAACCAACGTCGATCGGGGAATCGTGAGTTACGGTGAGTAACAGTTGATAACGGATAAAAACTTGACTTCTGTTCCATCTACAAAAATAATTTTTTCGTATCTCACAATTTTTTTGTTGTCTAATACATTTTCCTCATTCGTATTATCTTCGACAGGCGAAAGTTTGTGCGTGGATCCGATAAAAAATTCGTTGAAGCTGTTCGAAAAGTGGAACGTCATCGAGTCGCATCCGGAAAAAAACGTGAGGATAATTTATCTTCAAGACGAATACGATAACGATCGAGCGGCCAATGAGATTTACGAGACCATAGAAGCTTTCAAATGGACGAGAAACGTCGATTAAAAAAAACAACGACGTCGCGAAAAATCCTCTCCTCCTTCGCCGATCGTGAAAAGAAGAAGAAGGAGGAGAAGAAGAACAAAAAAAAAAACATCTGAGCCTGTACATAACTTGACGTAGGATTAACCGAGTTTTTTACCAAAAAAAAACCAGAGATAAAAAACAAAGACTAAAGATAACAAAAACGTGAGAGGCACGTGTTGCGAAAATGAGATTTCGTGTTGTAGGCAGTGCTATGAGAGCTGTGACGAAGCTGACTCGATATTTTTACAGCTTAAAAAAAAAGGAAGAAAGAAAAAGAGAGATAAAAAAAGGTAACTCTCCCTGGATGAGATCCTTGTGAGTCGTGCCTTGCACCAGAGCTTCAGACTTTAATTTTTATGACCGAAGGGACGAGGATTCACTCCTGTTGCACAGATCGTTTACTCGACCTCTTGAGGGGGCTGAGTCACCTGAAAAATTGGAAATTTTCTTTTTTTTTTTTCATCGTGACATGATCGATCCAAATTTAAAATCGATTTTACCCTCAAAAAATACCGATACTCAGCTATCATTTCAAATTTTTTCATAGCCATATGAAGCATGCAGAACGCTGTGAGATTTGTCACAAAATTTTTCACACGTCGCAGCTTTTGGACTACAACGAGACGTCAGAATTGAAAATCCGTTGATTGGTACGGTCCAAAAGCTGGGACGTGTGAAAAATGTTGTGATAAATCTCACAGCGTTCGGATGCTTTATATTGCTATGAAAAAAATTGAAATGATAGCTGAGTATATGTATTTGATGAGGATAAAATCGATTTTGAATTTGGATTGATCATGTCACGATGAAAAAAAAAATTCCAATTTTTTAGATGACTCAAGCCCCTCGACTCATTCGTTTTTAAGCTCATATTGCGGTATAAAGTTAAAAAAAATACAAGGCACAACAACGTCGTTATCACAAAATTATTATTAATTTTAGTGATAAATCACTTTTGTTATGAATTTCGATGAGACTTTGTAATTTAAAAAATAAAAATGATAGATAAAAGTTGTTTACAAAAAAAAACAGAGACAATGGGTTCTGTTTGACAATGCCACAATATTGATTATTATTATTATTTTTTTTTTAATATTTGACGGTTGCAGTAATGGGATAACTTCGTCGCATTCCCATGCATTTTTCACGATCGACGAACAGCGCATCGACTTTGGCTCTCAAATCGTTTTCCAGATTCGATCTCGTTTTGAGCAACTGTTGATGCTGAGCCTCGCACTCTTGCAGCTTCATGTGCATATCGTTTATCATGCTCTTTATCGTTTCCACCTCGTTGACCATTCTGTGAATTTTTTTTACTCTTTCATTTTTTTTTTCAAAACATAATTATGCAAAACAAATTTTATAATCTAAATGTGAAAAGATATACGATTAGTCTCCCATCGAAGTAGAAGATTTTATGAAAAAAAAAACCTTATTTGGGCGTAATCTCTGCACAATTCTGCTTGTGGTCGATGAGTCCTCGCCTCAAGTCTCGTGTGAGCGACTTTCAAAGCTGCGCTTTTGTCCGTGATCGCTTTTCTGAGCAACTCCAAAGCTTTCTCGACTTGAAAAATATTTTGTTGAACCTGCGATGAAAAAATTCGTTGAATCATTCACTCGGTTGTTGCAACGGTTTATTCATTTATTTATTCATTTACTTACTTGTTTATTTATTTATTTATTTATTTATTTGTTGCAAATTTATACTCGCCTTGTGCAGATGAGCCTGAAGCTTGCTCTTGGCCTCGAGCAGCTCCGCCGATCTTCTGGCGAGGGCATTGTTCGTGTTGCTCCAAGCGTCCCAAACCTCTTGGGCCACAGCGTTTATTGCCGAATTTATGTCGCTTCTGAGTTGACACGATTTCGATCTCGCTGACTGAGACTTCAGAACAATATTGTTCGAAGCTTCTGACCACGATTCCGCCTCTGTCACGCTTTTGAAAATAATTTATTCTTTTTTTTTTCCCAATTGTATTCATTTATTATTTTTAATTTTCAATTCTATTGATTTTTTTTTTTCAATTCTATCAATTCTTTTCATTCTTTGCAATTCTATTCATTTTTTAAAACATTTAATTCTATTCACTGTTCATTTTTTTTTCAATTTTTTCAATTTAATAAGAATTCTTAGGAAAAAAATGGTTGGAAAAAAAGTAAAGAATTACCTCGGATCATATTTTTCTATGCCACCGTAGTACTGCAAACCTCTGCTGAAATTATTCAATTGATGACACATCGTGTCAATTCCATGTGCCGATTCCTTATTGCTCGCGTCTATTTCCAATTCGTTCTGAGCTGCTCTTCCATCTGCCAACTGCAACACAATTGTTATTTACAACAAAAAAATGCATCTTTTTTCATTTATTTATTTATTTATCCGTTCGATTACTTTTATTTACTGTTATGGTTAGTAGATTTATTATTACACGATAATATATATTTATCCTGTGATATAAAAAATAATTTGGGGCTCACAGGAACAAAACTGAACGAAAAGAATACCAAAAAAGAAAATTATTTGTATTGTTGAGAGAAAAAAAAATTATTGAATTGACTCACTTGATTCACACATTTGTCGGTGAAGTGTTCCAATTTTTTCTGACCGTTTCGCACAATTTCAATTTCACGAAGCAACGACTGCTCGGTCTGATCGTGTACCAACTCGGTTCCTTAATAATTCGTCGATTCCAACGAATTTCAATAATTCCAATAATTCTCAAAAAATTATAAAAATCTGAAATTATTTATAATCCACAACCTTTTCTGAATTCTCGATGATAAAGACATTCCTGAGCAATGTGCAACGGTCCCTCAAGATCTTGTATGGATTTTTGAAGGATTCTTCGACACTCCTGCATTCGATTGTTTTCGACTATCAATCTCTCGAGTTCACCGGCAATCTCGTGTTCCCAAAATTCAATATCGGTTATTCTCTCGCCGAGTTTTCGGCCTGTGTCCCTTTGGCCCTCGCCAACGCGGTCGTCGCTGTCCCTGAAATAATTTCGAATTACTATTTCCATCGTTATATCGTTCGACTTTTGAACGATAAATTGAAAAAATGTTAATTATCAACCCTCCCGTACGTTGACCCTTTTTGGGAATAAACAGAAAATTTCAGATTGAATATATCTTAAACATACTAATAGTTAATTAATTTTCTAATAGACTACCAAAAACGTATTGGAACATAAATTAAAATCCTTAAAAAGTATTACAGGTTCAAAAAAAAATGTCGCATGTTTTTTTACATTAATAAAAAACCGACAGAACTTTTTGGGGGTCAGTGTACCTAAAAGTGTCCTTAAAAAGAGTCCCAAAGAGCCCCCGACCTTTCATTTTTATCAAGAACACTTTTGACGAATATTTAATTTACCATATGTTCCCATGAATTTTTCAGTAATCTATTGAAAAATTATTTTGATTGTGATTTGTTTCAACCCTTTGATTTTTATTTTCTATGAAGCTTTAGTACGGCCCAATTATTTTATTCTTAATTTGAAAAAATATTTTACAAATAATTTTAAAAAATATATTATCATTCTGCTATGGATCGAATCGAATCTTCAAAAGATGTGTCACCTGGAATTTTCGTTTATACGAGAACACGGAAAGTTAAATATATTATATAATTTAAAAATATATATAAATATAATGCACCGCATAAGACGAACGGTGTCTTTGCACAATTTTTCGGCATTGTGACGATTGGCATCGGCTTCGTTGTAATATCGCAATTGATTTTGCGTCCATTCGTACGGAGTGTATCTCGTGTAGAGTGCGGCACGTGCGGCATGAGTCGGATTTCTTTCGAATCCCGTAACGAGATTTGGAAATTTCAGAGGTTCCGTGGCCATGCCTCCGGGCGTGTAACAAGGATCGACCAGTTGATTTGTAATTGGTTGGCTGGGACTAGATTTAAAAAATAAAAAAATAAAAACCATTAAAAAAACATTTATAGTTTATTATTTATTTTGGATTTCTCATAAAGGAAGCTGTGTGATAGTGCAAAACATTTTTTTATGGTTTTACAATTAATTTCGTTACATTTTTTCGATTAGAATCTGTGAAAAAAGTTTCTATTCGAATTTGTGATATTTTTTTCAATCGAAATTTGTAACATTATTTAAATTCCAATTTGAAACATTTTTATCGATTAAAATTTTTGGCATCTTTTCAAATCGAATTTGTGACATATTTTCAATCCAACCTTGTAACATTATTTGAATTCGAATTTGTAAAATTTTTCTAAATGAAATTTATAACATCTGTCGAATCAAATTTTTGACATTTTTCAATTCGAATTGAAATAAGTTACGAATCAGGTTTGTAACTTATTTTTTAATTTTAATTTAATCAAGTTACAAATGGAATTAGTAAAAATTTTCAATTTGAATTTGTAAAGTTTAACGAATAAAGTTCGTAAAATTATGCAATTCAGATTAGTAAAATAATTTTGTAAATAAATAGTAATGACATGGTATTTGCATAAATTTGATAATACAGATTCTTACAGAGGAGTGACCTGCACAGTTTCGAAACCCAACGTTGGACGCCATGGATGAGGCCTCGGGGTTCTGTAATAATCTCCGACTCTCGCGGGTATCGGGGAACCGGAAGTTTGTTCCATACACGGCAACGCGCCAACCGTACTCCACGGTTGAAGTTGCTAAACTCAAAGAATATAATAATAAAATACAATTTTGAGACTTTCGCCACGAGAAAAAAAGAGTCCAGCAAACGAACACGCTACTATTTCGGTGAAAAGATAACCCCAAAATAGCGTAAAAGATTTTTAAATCTCAATAAAAATAAAATAAAATTGACTATTATTTTTTTTCAAATATCCTCACCGTGTACATCACGGTTTCCGTTCCACTTCCGGTATGACCCATGGCGGCAATTTGAATTCAGTCTCTGCCAAAAGCGTTCAAACGAATTTGCGATAATTTACTCGTGTGTCTTGTCAAATATACGATAAACGAAACTTCGATACCATTATCAAACTGAAGTAATCGTACGTCCGTATTTTGTTTCAATGTTTCCGGATATCTGTGCGTATAACGGGTGGCTCCTTGACCACCAGAAAAGCCTAGCTCAGGAAGGTCAGGCTGCCCGAGGCAGACTTCAAACGTCCCGGTTTACTCTTCCTGGTTATGAGGTTATGTGCACCAATTGACAAGCTACCCAGCGGCCATCTTTCAGACGGCTGATGCGAGAGCCTCACTCGGGAAGTACTCGTACTACTCGTACTTCCGACAATAGAAAGAGAGGAGACTAGGTTGGCTCTAAGCGTCTCTCTTCCTGAGTTAAAGCTGATTGGTCGCAATGTTCTATATGTCGATGATCGCGACCAATCAGCTTTAACTTAAAAAGAGAGAGGCTGGAACACCCTAGTGCCCTCTCTTTCCATTGCCATTTCACTTTTTCTCGCGACATTAGCAGTCCATATCTATAAATCTGTATGTCGATGGTGACAACCAGCGGCAACTCTCGGAACTCTCCGTACTCCGTATTAGTCACGTGACCACGTCATATGACAGCGAACGATCACGCGCGTGAGTGGCTTCTGCTCGAGGCACTGGCTCACACATTACGTTGATAACCAGTCGCGACTTGTTCGACATCCTCGCCCAACAAAGTCACGAGAATGTTAAATTCGCGTTACGTTTTAACGTTTTTTTGGGGTTTATCGTTTGTTCTGACGATTCTCAACTCCAATGTCGAAGCTGAAAGATCGCCCGTGTTGTTGTGGCGTCGCAACGACGACGCAGCCACTATCAATCCCGTGAATCCGTTTGAGGAAACTTCACAAACGGATTTTGGCGAAATCGTGTCGAAGAATTTGGGCGGAACCCACGATCGTCCGATACTCGTATTTCGCACCGATAGTTTTTGCGTCGAAGATTTGACACAACACAAAGGGGTTAGTATCACATTTTTTCGTTTAAAAATGAAAAAAAAAAAATCAATGGTATTCATTTTATTTGTAGTATTTAGTTTTGCATCCATGGCAAAAAGGTATTTAGACGTACGAACGACCGAAGCCAGTCGTACTTGACAATTGATTCGGCGATGTGACAATGAAAACTGTAAATTATGGTTTACGAAGCTAACCTAACCTATTTGGATGGAAGAACCAAAATTTTGTGGAATTGGGAGAGATCGATGACTCGTGACCTGTTTTTTTTTTGCATTCAAAAACACTGTGCAACCTTGAAAAAAATGATTTACAGGTTTTTGTTATCGACTGAGCAGTTGTGAATTTTCTCGAGCGCTGCGTTATTTTTTTTTTCTCTTCGAATTGTCATTAGGATTGTTTTGGGTGCGGATGAATAGAATGCAAGAATGTTTTGATGTTTAATCAAATGAATGTCAACACGAAAGCTGCTCAAAGAGTTTCGAGAGTGTATTTTGAAAATATATCAAAATCTGAGAGTTATAGAAAAAATTGAGTAGAAAATTGATTGCTTGAAACAATGTTCGATTCCTGGGTAAAAAAAAGAATTGGCGATGGGAAATTGGGACATCGGGAAGTTTGCGGCTCAGAGGAATTGCCTCGAGAAACCTCGATCAGGTTTGCCACTGATCGATCGACGCGTTCTTTGTTTTATTTCGATATTGTACAAAAATTGAGCTAAAGTACTACAAACACGTGCCAACTATCTCGAAGCGCCTTTGTAGTTTCTGTATAAAAGCCTCGAACTCGGAACACATTTTTTTTACGCTGTCTTCGATGTATTTCAGGCTTTTCACGATCTCAAGGAGGACTATACGCTGACTTACGTGCCGATGGTGGATTCGCCGCTGTCCGTGTTCAAGAATCTTCCGTCTTACAACGAATCGTTGGAAGAATTGCCGGAAATAATTTCGACCGGTGAGGTTATGATAATCAAGGTGACAGATTTGAACACGATCGTGGGTATCTTCAAGAAGGCGGAAGAGACGAATCCGGATGTGGTGGGAGCTCTCACGAGTCCGGGATGTTCGTTGATGAGGACGCGACGTACCAGACGAGCGGTCGACGAAACTGTTTCGGAAACCAATTCCAACGGCACCATCGTCGTGACTCCCAGAGTTCTTCTGTATTACTTGACGCCGCCGACGTTGGTCGTCACACAAGAGAAATCGACTGCGTACGAGCTGTTGGAAGTCAAGCAACAGGGCGGCGACGCGCCAAAGTCGCCGTTGGAATTGCATTTCGTGTATTCGGTTCCGAACGCGACAACGTCCGCCAACGCGAGCGTCGTTCTCGCCATCAACGAAGACGGATCGAGTTATTGGAACGTCAAAGCTTATTATCTGGAAAAAGATGACAAACGCGTTCGTCTGGCCACGCAATCTTATTTCGTATTTCCACGCGTTAATTCTTATCATTGTTCCGGAAAAATTCGTTTCTATCAGAAACACAAACCCGAAAAGACCGAAGTTCAACCGGGAATCGATTTTACGATGGGAAATTTTCAAATGCAAATTGATGCGAAAAAATCGAATTTCGATTATCCGTTCGATTGCGTGGGCTTCACGAGCGTTCCCATATGGTCGGGTTTGTTCGTTACCATTATTCTCGGAATAATCATGATTTGGGGATTGATTATGATAATGGATATACGCACGATGGATCGTTTCGACGATCCCAAAGGCAAAACGATCACCATCACCGCTTCGGAATAAAAATTTCGAACGTTCTTTCTTTTTTTCGTCATTGATAAAGGAATCAATGAAATGTGTGAATTAAGGTGGTTGAAAAATTAAATCTTCAGCCTCTGCCTATAGAAAGTTTTTGTTTTTGGTAATTAAAAATTGGGGCTTTATTATTCCTGTAAAATAAAAAGTCTGATAAAAACATTAACACTGTTTTTATCGTTTTTTTTTTAGGAACAAAAGTATTCCTCATTTTACTGAACAGAAAACAAACGGTCCATGGGCGAATGTTGAAGATTCAGTTTTCGACGATCACCCTAATGTAAATATACTTGTTTGAGTCGTTTGTAAATTTCGATGCTGCAAAATGAAAATAACTTTTTTTTTGTTTTTTTTTTTTTGCGAATTAATTCGAATAGTTTCCACGGAAACTTTACGTGTCGAAGGATATTTGTTGAGTTTATGTCCAAACGAAAGATCGCTAAAGTCACACATCCACTAGGACATAACTTACTGTAATAAAAATAAAAAAAACAAAAAATGAATATATGAACAAAAAAAAATGAATATACGGTTTTTAGATTGTTATAACGCGAGCAAGGTGGTGGTTTTACTCTCTCATTTGTCATCTTATCGTAAATAACAATTCAATTTGAGGGATGATTGAAGTTTGAAACGTATTTCATTAAACTTTCGATATCGCTAATTTTTTTTATTTTTATTTTTTTTATTAGAAATTTTGGGTTTTTTTTTGTCATTCGCAGCTCGCGTTAAGAACGTCGGCATGTTTTACCGACGATGCTAAACCCATTGGACTGAATGAGATTTAAACAGCATAGTTGTGACGAAACGTGTATTCATAGTTTATTTGAAAATTCCATTACGTGACTGTGGCTGCACAATTAAAAAATTAAAATAATAAAAATCTTAAACGATCGCCCGGGTCACGTGTCAACGGCAATGTATAGCGATTTCAGGATTGTAACCGTACGTGAATCGCATTAGATGTATATCGTGAAATAATAAAGACGTAATTACGATGAATCGTGTGAAAAGAATAAAAAAAAGCAACAAGAACAAATTATTACGCGAATAAATGTTTTATCGTAATTTTAGTCGAGCACATTATCACGTACATAAATAGTGGTAATACATAGAGACATATAAAAATTGTAAATATTAAAATCCATGAATTCGAATGTTGATTCGAACGTTTCGATTTCACGATCGACAAGCAGGAACGTCGAGACCGTGGACAGCCATGAAAGCCATTGAGTACGGTGGAAGAACAATCGTTTCGGACAATTTTGAGATGGTTGGTCTGAATGGCGGTAAACTTCCGTCCGATCTCAATTTCAGAATATCACCGTTCATCCGAATCATTCTGTGGAGAATTCGTTAAATTATTTTATCGCGCTGATTAAAATATTTTTTCGTTTTTTTCTGCATGAACAAGTTATTCGGTTATTTTTTTAAACTTTTCAACGATTAGACGAGCATTCATTATCATTAATTTCTTTTTCAAGCAGGCTTCTGAACTCGCGTAAAGCGACTGGAAAAAAAAATCAAACTGAACAAAAATCTATTAATAAAATCGGTAAAATTACGCATTACCGATCCCACGATATAAAAAATACCAAAAATTCTTTTTTCGTATTCAGAATTTGGGGAAATTTTCAAAACTAAAATAGCGAGTGCAGTTTTTTGAGAAAAAAATACTTTTGCATATTTTGCCCTGAAACGGAAGTTCAACTTGCTCAATAAAATCCAAAGTAATTTTTTTCTGGAAGCCCGTAAAAAGACGCACATTTTTGTTTTTTGCGAATGTAAATACGTCAAATCCTGCCAAAGATACAGCCATTTGAATGGAAAAATGAAAAAGAACAAAAAACGTTAATTAACGATGAAACCGTCAGAAAATCTTTTTAAAAATTCGGCATTCGGTGAGAATATATTGCAATAATACAAATACACACCTAGAATTGAGACGATCGGATGTGAGAACGTACGAAAAAACTTTGGCACTCATTCGCGTCGTCGAATGAACGCTTTGCACGGAAATTCGTGCGTGTTCATTGCCGATATTCATTCCGTAAATCGTGACCGACGGTACACGACTTATTTGAGCGGTCTCCGGTGTGCAATGTGCGTACAAACGAACTTGATCGAAATTATTCTCCACGTTCAATTTCAAAACTTTTTCGGAGACAAATTGTTTGTACAACACGCTGACCCACCAATCGGGATTCGGATCAATGTCCGAGCCCACCATGGCGTAATTGTTGCCGAAGAGGGATTGTCGAACGACAACCGCGACTCCGGCTGACGCGCTGTAACCGAGCTTGTCGAGCCACAAAAATCCGGCTACGTATCTGTCGGACAGTTCGGGAGCTCCGCCACCGTAGGCCGTCCCGGTCTCGGCTGTGAAAATTGAAAAATCAACGAGAACATCAGTCCCGGATCGAATTGTTTGCTTAAAAACAAAATAAACAACGCACTTGATTTTTAACGGCCAATCGTTGCAATTTTCATTGAATCTCATGTAATATTTATCTGGCTTTGGTATAATAATACTGGCGATAATGATGAACCATCCCAAAAAACATTTTTTTAACTATTTTTTTTTAAATACTCGATTTTTAAATTTTTTTTTTAATTATCAGATTTTTTAACTTCCAAAGATTAAAAAAAAATTTCATTTAAATTAATATTAGATTTTCATTTTTACAAATCACTCAATTTGTATTTTCATGTGTATTACATTTTTTTACATTTGAAAAAATATCAAATTTTTATCGACCAAAAATATTGAATTTGGAATTTTCCAAATGAATATTACATTTTTCATTTAAAATTAATATCAAGATTTTATTTTCAAATGAAATTCTATTTTTATTTTCAATAACACTAAATTTTTAAATTTAAAAAAAATGTATCTTTAATCACGTATTTTTTATTTATCATATTATGTTTTCATTTTATGATAATTTCTTTATTTTTTTTTTTGTAAGATTCTACGAAAACATGAATTTCAATAATTTTTCGTACAACTAATAAATAAGTTGAACATGCATGAAAAAAAGGATGATATTCGATAAGACCTACACAGCCACATTCTGATTTTTTGTCCCGATGCATTTATCGTCTCGTTCATAACGAAAATCTGAATTGGCAAATAATTGAACACCGATGGAAATATGAAATCCTTCAGTCGTGCCTCCCGTCCGTTCAGATAATACTGATGCCAAGTCGCGTAATCCACGCTGTTACCGTTGTTCAATAAAAATTCTTTCGCATAATCGGATCCCACACCATGGGCGTCCCCGATGTGATTAACTTCCGGGCCCACGACAATGCTCGATTGATATCCGGAGTTGTTCAATATTGTTCGCAATCGATAATAATCACGTGCCAATTGTCGGGCCGTAACTTGTCGGCCAAATACGTGACGAAAAGAATTTGGTTCTGAAAAAATGAATGAATGAAAAAAAAAAAATTGACACATGAAGTGTCTGAAATTACTGAAATTCAAAAATTACTCTACAATCACACTTATAATTTTAGAGTAATTTTTGAATTCTAGTAATCCCAGACACTTCATTCTTTACAGTTTTTTATTAAAAAAAAAAATGTTTTAATTATTTTTTTTCTTTCTGAGAAAATTTTTCGTAAATTTGATTTTGCTCCTTGTTAACGATTTTTTGAAAAAAATCCGGGAAAATCATGAAATGAGGGAAACAAAATCGTGAAAATGCATGATCAATCAATTTTTACTCAATTACCATTTCCCAATTGCCAATCTACGTGCATATCGTGACTCTTAGCGAAATCAATGATTTCTCGAGCATTGGAATCGTTCCAATTTCCATCGGAATCTCGGATGAGCACGTTGAGATCGAAAACCATTCGCAAATTAGCCATTTTCGTGAATTTGTACAACGACAAAAAATCATTATCAGTTATCGTGAAATTACTGATGTTCGATCCATCGACGGGGTTCGTGGCATTTATCGCATATTCCAATTCAGTCTGTTGCGATAAATTTGATTACATTACGATCGTAATATTGGAAATTATATTTTTTTCTTATTTCTTTTTCAATCTGCGAACCTGATTGAAAAATAAGCAGTCAGCCGAGGTGCCGCCTACTCGAACGTAAGCCGGGCTCAAGTGTCGCGCCAAATTTACAAATTTTTCATCGTTTATGGGAAGCTCGTTCATTCGTCGAAGCAGAGACGAATCCAATCCGAACGACAAAAATCGTTCCGACGTTTTGTGCAAAATCGGTTGCATTGTGTCTATCGTGACAACGTAATGTTTACCCGAATTACGGTGGCCGACGTTCCACAATGACAGAATCAACAGTGCCAGACAGAGGGCAACTATCAATGAGCTTGCGATAGATCGCATTGTACCTTGAATAATTCAATTGAAACAATTGAATGAAATCGTATTTAAAATATAAAACAAAACTGTTTTATGCTATAGAAATGAATATTCAATATAATGATACATTGAAAAACGTGATATATTGAAAATTGATTACGATTTGTTATTTTAATTTTCAATAAATTAAAAATTAAAAAATTAAAATAGAAAATTTTCGTTTTTTGTCAATTTTTATTTTTATTTTCAATAAATTGAAAATTAGAAAAATAAAAATTAATAAATTTTCATTTTTTATCAATTTTTATTTTAATTTTCAGAAAATCAAAAATACAACATACAACAACCAAAAAAAAATTGCCAAATCGACAAAAAAGAGAAACGTCAATTCATTGACCAATGAAAAAAAAAAAGGTTTGAATCTTACTGTCGTTGGTCCTGGCGTTGCTGAGATTTTGATATTGATTCTTGCCCCACTCATTGTTCAGGAAGTAAGTCATTTTTGATGGATTTGTTTCGGAAGCTGCGACTAATGGCCGTGCGTGACGTTGTTTTGGTACTAAGCTAGCGACACGATGACCCCGGTGACATTAGACATTAGCACCGAGCCGAATAAACAAACAAATATAATATAAAAACGAGTTACGATGTTCGAGATATCGCACTTCCTGTGATACACATGAATGCGACTGAGATCGCCCTCGTCACTGAGAGAAAAGCGCATCGGTTGTCAGCCGGCCTGGGCAACGTTCGGAGCGGTTTGGAGCCGACGAGGCGGCCCCCTCGCTGAGCTTATGCGTCGTCTGCTGCAGCAACTCACGCACAAACACACACACACACACACGTACACACGAAATAAACTACACCGGCTGTTCCAAGTACAGTATAACGTCCCAATAGTCCAAAATGTGGCGCCCCTCGCGGATTATCTTGTGATTAAGTGCAGTGATCCTCCGATCGAAGTAATTTGATATTAACACCATTACATTAATGTTTCGCTATTGGTCAATCGATCAATCCCTAAATAGTCCAGTCTCACCCATTTAGACCTCCGATTTTTGAATATTAGGAAGCTGGATGCACTGTATTCGCGATGGTACATACCGGGTGGTCCAAGCAACACGCACACTCGTATAACTTCTAAAGTATGCATCGTATGGCGAAAATGTTATATGCAAAACCAAGTTATGGCAAAACCAAGTACTTGGGATATACATACCCCAAGTACTTGGCATACCCCGAGTACTTGACACCCTAAGTACTTGGGGTACTCCAAGTACTTGATACCCTAAGTAGGGTACCCCAAGTAAATTTGGTTTTCTCGATTCATAGTTTTTTGTTTGATGAAATAAACATCATTTTTGTCCTTCCCCTTGCATATATTTATTGTGGAGGTAAAATGAACGATTTTGAAACAAATCGAAAAACTAAAAAAAGTTGAGAAAAACCGTGATTACAAATATCGATCCAGAAAGTGTCCGAAATTCCTTGGCTGAGCAACATCAGCACGTCGTCGAATAATCTAGGTCTGCGCTGTACCAGATTTCGATGTGCTGAAAAGGCCTCCAATATACATCTCCGAACTATAATCTCTGCCCAGATATGTTTACGCGACGATGTTTCGATGACTGCTCGGTCGGTAACGAAGAACTTACCGATGTCTCGGATGAAAGACGAGAACGGTCGGCTGCTCGGTGAAATTCCGCAGTCAACAACCGTTCCGTATATTGACCAATTGACAAAGTATCCTGATTATGCGACGGATCAAAAATTGACAAACACATATATATGTAGCTTCGATGATCATTATTTATTTTACTTTCGTCTGGGCTTGACGAGCGGTCTTAATTTTGAAATTCGATTTCTCCGAACATTGCAGGTATCGGATTTCGAAGGTGTGCGCGATGTCGTGCGATCCCTCGAGTTTATCGGGGCATTAGTTTCCTCATTGGTTCGCCTCGTCGAATCGAATAAACCGCGTTCCCGTCCAATTGGTTGCACCCGTTGACAATTCGGAGCCAAATTATTTTCAACGTTTACCGATCGAGTCACGATGTTGGAATTGTTGTTCGTACGAGCTTCGTCGTTCGCGACGCGGGCTTTTCGAATCATCGATGGTCCCGGACAATTTCCAAGCCGCCGTCTCTTTCTTACTAAACAAATTTGTGTAATTTTTATATTCATCTATTCGAGACAATGTAATTTTAGTTAAGATTATGGATTACGTCTTCGAGTGCGAAAGAGAAAGCACTATCAGCGCTCCCTGCGGAGCGAGAGGGAGACGGACGGATTTTATGTAGTCCATCGTCTTAAGAAGTTAGACCACCTTGAGATTTTTGGAAAATCGATTTTTTTCGCTAGATTTAACTTTTATGCTTTTGAGAATATTTCGAGGAATTTTGCAATCAACAAAATGATTTTTTCAAAAAATTCTGAACATATTTCGAACCTCTTTTCTATAATTAGAAATTTTGCAATTGTAGAAAACTATTATTCAACTATTAATTGTTATAACAATTTTTCCACTAAAATTGCTATAATTAAACTACGTTTAAAGTAAATATTTCAAAGAAAATTATTATTATTTTTTGGTCGGCCTTCGATTTTTTCGAAAAATTTTTTCCGAAAACTCGTGAAAATGATTTTTGCGATACCTGAAGGTGGAACATTGATGCGCGAAGGTTCCGTGCCGGAGCTGGACGATCTCACGAGTTCGGATCGGCTACGACGAAACGATGCACGATTTCTATAAGCCACGCTGCGTTTGCGTTTTCTTCGGGAAACCATCAAGTTTCGCGATTCCGAACTGCTGAGCTCGTCCTCGGCCCAAAATTGACGATCAGCATCGTCGGACACGGGTGGCAGAGGAATCGGGGGCTTGGAAATGCGAAACAAACATTTTTTTCCCCATTTTTTTCTTTGTTTTTATCATATTTACATCGTTTCCAATAAATCGTTTAAATTTTTTTCTAAACTTAAATCAATTCGTTAAGATTATTGTCGTGAACAATGTTAAACTTCAATATTGTCCTTACGGCTTCGCCAAATGTTCCGAATATGAGATTTATCTTGTCGCGCATGTTCATTCGCGAAAACGTTGAATTTTCACGTGATAAATTTTCCAACGTTCCGCGACAACTTTCTTCATCGTCCGAGCTGCAAATCATTTTTTTCGAATCACCACGCGCGTAATGACCCATTTTTCGAATATTTGTTTATAGGTTTTTTTTCCCCCACAATTATTTGGGAATTTTTTTTCAATTTTTTGAAAATTATTTTTATTTGTTGGTTTTTTTTTAAATTTTATTTTTCATGTATATACATATTATTTTTTTTTGTTGCGTTTTACTTATTCAACGTAATGATGTCGTGAGTCAGTACTGAACTGGTGAATTTGTATGATAATTTGACGTCATTGTCTGGATTTAATTTGATGCCATTTTAAGGTTGAGTCGGCCAAAATCTGTCGTTTGAAAAAAAAAAAGAAAAAAAAAGAAACAAGAATCAGAATTTATTTCGTTCGATTATAATAAATGACAATAGATCTTTTTTTTTTTATTTCGTCAGACATATTCAGTCGATGCGAATGTCCTTGGGGTTTGTTGTTGACTCGATTAATATTAATAACTAATATTCTATTTTTATAATACGACTAAATCGCCAAGGAGTTATTATTCAGTTGTTTGTGAAAAAATTAAGCGATTTTCATAATTTTTTTTCAGCCACGTTAAACATAATCTCATAGGGATTTTATCTTTTCTATTTTATCTTTTCATCTTTTCTATTGACTTTATATTTAATCTAGCGGAATTACAATTTTGCAAATAATATCGTCGATTTTTCGAAATAAATCGATTTCCAAAAAATTATCATCAATATTGATCAATCATTAGCAGATCAATCATGGCTCAAAAAAATCATAAGAATCCCGCAAACAACCGGATAAAATCGCGTTTGATTCAAATTTACACAATCTTATGATGAAAATTTAAGTTTAGTTGATATTCTACAGAAACGTGTTGTCGTCACGTTAATTTTTTCGTATCTCCTTAATTTTTTTCGAACAATCCGACTTCAATTGTGTACTCGTTGATGATCAACGTCTTATCCAGCTAATTTGTACAACGTTCGTGAACAACAAAAAAAAATCGTTTGGTTCGCGTTCGACGAGGCCGTAAATCAATTCGAACGAAATAGTTCTCAATCGTTTTCCGATTTTCGGCGTTTTTTTCCACGCGGACTGTCGCTGTCGTGTGGACTCGGTGTTATGTTGCTGCGTTTTCTTTTTACGCACGAATTACTCGTCTCGCTGCTGCTGCTTGCCGCGGTTCTCGTTTCACGTCGCAATTGACCCTCCCCCGTTACTTGCACAAGAATCTGCAACGTCATAAAACCAAAAAAATTATATATTGAGAAAAAAAAATATCCAACGAGACAAGACCGCATAAATTTTGTATCACGGCGTGACGTTAAACGTAAAAATCCATTCAACGACCTTCGCACGACCTTGAACGTGGAAAAGTTGAAAAAATAATACATATTTTTTCATCAACAAAGTATTTTTTTCCCAAAATTAAACAATAATAAATAAATAAAAAAGGGTATGAAAAAGAAAAAAAAAAAAGAATGAATCCATGAGCGAAGAATTTTTCATACACACCTGCATGTGTTGCAAACATTCCTCTTGCATGGACACAGCCATTTTATAAACAAACGTATCGTGTTTGTTGTACATTATAGCATTTTGAAACATGAGCATGACATCGCGTTGAAAATGCATGGTCGTTCTGATGGTACCGTTGTCAATATTTTTTTTAATAGTCGACAAATCCATGGGACGAAATATGACCGAATGATAACCGGGCGCCTGATCCTCGGTTATCGGACGTAAAAACATGGACGCGTATTTGTGGGCGGCCAATCTGTTGTACATGAGAACAACGGCTTTCTTCCAAGCTCGATAATCGGCATTTTCCCCACTGGTTTCCGTATCGGGTTCGCTGTCGATCGCGATCGTTTGTTTCTTCGAATAAGTTTTCATGGCTCGTCCGCCGCTCAATTTGCTCAACGACGATTCCTCATCGTCGAGATCGCCCATATCGTCCCCCATGCCGATCGTCGTGTCGACGATGTCTTTTTTCATCGTCACATCGATTTCCACCGATTTAACATCATCCTCGTCGTCCTTCGTCACGATCTCTTCCTTCTTCGTATCCGCCATTTTGTCCAAAATTTCCATGGTTTCCGTATCGCTCTTTATCTCAAATTTTTCATCCTTGACGATTATCGTCGCATCGTTATCGTCGTTATCGTTATCGTCCATTTCCAATTTCAACGATTTTACCGATTCTTTGTCGTCCGTTTCCGTTTTTGCGATTTCGGCCATTTTTTCCGTCACGGAAATCGGCAACGGTGAAATCGACGGTTCGTTAATCGTCGTGTCATCGATTTTATCAGTTATCGCGATTTCCGGTTGGGGGGAAATCGGATTGTCGTTCGGGGATTTTGGCGAATCGATTTTTCGGGCTTCGTCGTGATTGTCGTCGATCGGCGGGTCGACGATCGGTACGTCGATCGTCGGTGCGACGTCGTCGCGATCGGTGGTCCTTTCGATCGGCAATTCTTCGGACGTTGTCTCGTTTTTCGGAGCAACAACGTTTTTCGTGGATTCACGAAAATCCGAACCGTCAATCGTCGTCTCGATCAACGATCTTTCCGTTTCCACGTGTTTCTTTTTATTCTCACAACTGTCACGCGAGCTTTCCTCATCCTCGAGCATCATACCGATGTCTTCCGGATTTTCCGCGTCATCGATACTCGCCACGTCGTTCGTCGCTTCCGAACAAACGCTCGTGCGATCGGTCGATGCGATCGTTGCGTCGTTTCGATCACCCGTTATCTCCGCCATTTGCATTTCAATCTGATCCATTACCGTGTCGTTCTTTTCGTCGTTTATCGTCGTCGATTCTTTCGTTTCCACGGTATCTTCGACCGATTCCGGGATTTCTGGGGTTTTCGACGATGGTTCCACGTCGTTCGTTATTTTTTCATCGGTAATCGATGACGAATTTGACGCAGACGGTTCCGATGTGTTCGATTCGACTTTCAAATCTTTAACTTCCGGTTTTTTAACATCGGGATTTTCGTCGATTATTTCGTTTTCTCGTTCGTCGATAGTCGTGTTCGTTTGTTCGACATCTTCTTTCGTCGTTTCGATGACGATTTTTTCATCGTCGATCGATTTTTCATCCGATTTTTCATCCGATTTTTCATCAGATTTTTCATCAGACTTTTCATCGGACTTTTCATCCGATTTTTCAACCGATTTCTCATCATTTTTCAATTCGTCGTGGCTTTCCTCGACTTCGATGGCCGTATTTTCAGAAACTTTTTCGGAAATCGGTGGGACGATGACCTTGGGTTCGACAACGGGTTCAATGGCGACCGTGCCGATTATTTCCGCGATGCTCGATGTACTCTGATCGATATCCTCGATCGCCATTTCGCTCTGTGGCGAATTTGAAAGCGACACGGGTTCGTCAACGTCTCTGGGTTCCGGACGTTCGGTGATCACCACGATTTTTTCCATTTCCGGTTCATCGGTTTTATCGTCAATGATTTCCGGTGTAACAACCCGTTCCGGTATTATTTGCGGGCTCGAAGTTATTTCTTCCTTTATCAATTCTTCGATATCACCGATTATCTCGTTTATCTCGTCCTTGTCTATCACGTCGGCCATTATGTCCTTGCGTATGACGTCATCTATGTGATCGATTATCTGGACCATGCTCTCGGTCACCGGAATGTTTGGAACGTTGCTGTTGTTGTTGTTGTTGTTGTTGTTGACTGTTGGTTGTCTGACGATTGGATTGTCGTGGACGGTCGTTGAGGTTAGGTGTTTGGACGTGTGAATGGGAACGTGAATCTCCGGAGGCGGCGTGACTCGTTGCGAAACGTTGGAAGCTGTCGTCGCGGCTTGTAAGCTGGCCAGCGAAGCTCTCTGCAAGTTTCCCGGAAGTTCCAGAAGCATGGACAGCGTAGGCGCACCCACCGAAGGTCGTTCGGGCTGAACGTTGCTCGACATGGCGGAGGTGACCAGTTGATGCAATTGTTGAGGCTGCGGATTTTGGGTTATTTGGGAATTGGGTACTTTCGGCGACGAACCCAAAAGACTGGCTATCGTCGGCGACGTGACTTGCGCCATGGACGCGGGATTTTGAATTTGGGTGGTGGGACTCGGAGATTTCAGCAAACTGGTCAACAGAGGCGACCTTCCGCCGCGATTCTTCTTGTCGTCGTCGTCGTTTCCCGGTTCCGGGGTTTCCTGACCGTCGGCGATGGGTTCCAACGACTTTCGTGGCGCGGCCAAAGTGGCGCACTGCGACGACTGCATCTCCTGCTTCTGTTGACGTTTGGCCAACCAAGCCGAGTGAGCTCTGGCTTTTTGTTCCTGTTCGCGTTCCTCCTGATCTATCGCCATCCACATCTTTTGCAACTTTTCCTCCGTTATCGATCCCGATCTCAAGAGATTAACCTCCGCTTTCAATTGCTGATATTCGTCTCTTTGAAAAGCCAGAATTTGTCCCAGTTCGGCTATTCTTTCTTGGGTCAGACGTCGAACTATCGACTCACCCGCTGTCTCGCCGCTGTCTCGCTTCTTTCGCTTCGGAGCGTCCGCGTTTTCCAGGAGTATTGCGTATTGCATCGCGCAAGATTTTTGTGAAAACCAATCGGGCGGTCGGAGAGCTTCTTTTTCGGCGAACGGCTTTAGCGATCTGGAAACGCATATCCAATTCTGATCCCCGGCTTTTAGGACGCTCGAAGCTAGACATAGCTGTTCTCGAGTGCTCCACGTATCGTAGGACACACGTTTTAACTTTGTTCCTGGAATTGGAGAGTATGATGGAAAATGGTGAGGTTATGTTGAATGTTTTTTACACCTTCGTTCGATGTGCATCGAAGTTCTTTACCCAATGGCATAATGATTGAGTAAACAGTAACAGTGCCAATGCTTTGAATGCATTTTTTCTAACCTCAAAATTTTAGTTCATTGTTTGGGTGAAAAAAATTAATATTGAAAATTTGCGAGTTACAGTTCGACAAAAATATTCATTGACTTACGATCTTGGATCGATGCCATTTTGTATTTTCTTGTATGCAGCTATTTGATATATGTACTTTTGCAATTTGAGTATTATCTGGAGGACGCGCTTTTAGGTGTTTTTTTGTTTTGTTTTTTCGTTGTTGTTAAACAGCTGCGGACAGCTCCCTCGAACCGCTCGAGTGCAGCTACGCCACTGCAGCGGCCTCTGTCGGCACAGAAGTTAAGATGATGTTATTACATGTCGTCTTTCTCTGTCCGATTGCAGCAATGAGCAATTACGAGAGTGACGGATGAATCTTTCCAATGTATCGTTCTACGTTTTGCTAACATTTTTGATCAACAAAAAGAGAATGACTGACTGTTGAAATTCTTGATGCAGTCGTTCTCAATTCTTATCGCAAATATGGATCAAAACCGAAAAACCGTAAACAATGGCTTACAGTTTACAAAACAAATGGAGGAGTGTAATTTTTTTTATTTTCTTCTGTTTTGTTTATTACAGTTTATAGTAACACACTAATACATAGTAAAGTACAACAACTTATTAAATTCGATGTGTAATATCTCGTCGGAAAATTTTGTCAAGCAATTTTTATTAATTTTATCAGTTTCATCAATTTGACTCCTTCATGAGACATTCTCGGCTCAGGCATGTGCACTCGCTGTTTATACATCTCTGTGAAATAACAAAAGAATGAAAATGATAATATCAAATATATGAACGTAATTAGTCTACAAATTTAATGGAAAGTTGTAAGATACATACTCTATCATGACCGCAGATTGTACCTTCAGCAGCCGGTGCGGTTTCTCGGCACCACCAGCCGTCGAACATGATTTTCCAGCCTTCATGGGAGCACCTCAAGCTTTTGCAGATTTCCGGTCTTGGCTATAAATCCGTAAATCAATGTCATTTCCGTATTCACGATGTTGAGTCAACGTGTGAAAGTAATTCATTATTAGACACGTTACTAATTTTTTTTTCTTAACAGAATTTACTGTAAACCATCAACGCGGCAAGACCAAAAAATTGAGGTTATTGATTATAGTCAACTCTGTCGACTCATCAGCGTAGTCTGCAAATTAGCGAATATATCAACAAGTCGTTGAACTTGGATAATGATTAATTATTTTCTCGATTATTTAACCATCTAGAAATCATGTGTATGAACTGTCTGTCTTTTAATATGACTCATAAATTATATTCAGGTTTAAAATTTCTGTGATATAATTTTATCACAACTTACTGCGCATGCCTTCGAAAAACCTCGTGACTGGCATTGTTTGTGATCGTTAAAAATATATCCGGGTAGAATTCTTTCTACCGGTTCGCCCATTTGATAAATTTCTTTGGGCTCATCGGCACAGTTTATAGTATCATTTCTGCAATGTTATCACAAATACAGTCTCAACCACCTTTCAACAAGTCGATTCAATAATATCATCGTCGTTTTATCAAATTTTATTAACGTTCTACCTCAAAAAAGCCGAGAGCTCCATCATGCTGCAGGGTGACCATTGAAGTTTTTTCGTAGCAATCTCAGGTTCCAGTATATATCCATTGGATTGGTCGCAATCGCCGCCGGGGCTTTTGTCATTATTCAAACCCAATCTGCAATTGACGAATTAAATTTGAATATTGAGACATGTAAAACGTTGTATGAAATTCCCGAGTCGAAATTTCCGAGCCTCTGGTAGACCCTGGTTACTCCGAAATGCTTATATTTTTCTAAAGAGTCAGCGAGGGGAGTGAAGACGATCACGGGTTAAAATTATACACGAATAATTCTCTGCTTTTGCTCCAAAAATGGCAGAAAGTAAAAAATCGGAGCTTAGGAAGAGTCATGTAGGTTAACAGAGATCCGCGAAGCAATGGAAATTAATAGGTTGAGAAGGTTAAACGCGGGTTCTGTACGTCATACAGGCTGAGCAGATTGTCGGAGGATATAGTTTGAGGAGGTCGTAGGAGGCTCTGCGTTGAGTCTCGGCAGTTGAGCCCGGATTGTGACGAGTCTACACGGAGTCTCGGAGGCTAATCGAACCGTCGTGAGCAATGATCGACGCTCCAAGTAGGTCATCTTTAGGGTCAACGGAGGGCAGAGCGGGCGTTGGCATCCGAATGCCCGAAAGATTTAGGGGTCGGGGAGACTGGAAGAAGGGTGAATAATTTCGACTCGGGATTCGTCATAAAAATGAACTTCCTACAAGTAACCGGTTGCCTCAGCTGCCGTACGAAGCCCGGTGAAATCTTTCTTGTCTTGAACAAGTGCAACAGGTGCAATGAACGGGCTCGTCTTGTTCGAACACAAAGTTGACATCGATGCTTGACCTGCATAACTTAAAATAAGACTGTAAACAAACAGTTCATCGAAGAAAGACACTGAATCATAATTAGGGATAAACATTAATTCAATAAACATGTATTTAAGATACATACTTTTTTTTATCGTGTCACAATCTTTCTACATTTTTGCAATAATTATTAAAGTAATTCCTTGTAAACTATTGTTTTGACGATACATTAAAAAAAAAAATCAGCGTGAATGTTAAAATCATTAATATTTTTAAAAAATTTGAATTATCGTGAATGTCAAAGTCTATTGAGGATTAGAATCTTTCGTAAAATAATAATAAAGCGAAATTAGTCATAATTATTGGAGTAACGACGAAAAAAAGATGAAAATGTTGAATAAAAGTTGATGATAATTATTTGCTTGAAAAAATATTCTAAATGCATCTTCATCGAATTAATGCGTATTACTTATCCTGACTATAACATTTTCATGTTTCAACGCTTGCCTCTTTTGAAAATGTAACTTCCGTCTTCTTGGACGTCGTACATCGCAGTACTGAAATAAAAAATAATTAACAAGTTTTATTTTTTTTTATCTATCAAGGTTGATGGCGATTTTTATATTTCTCACTCGGTCAGTGTCACGAGAATGTGGTAAGCCTCTTTCGGAAACTCTGGATTTTCGATCATTGTGGACCAATCGAAAATCATTCCAAAAATCGCGACACCTGCGTTAATCGTTCCTTTGGCGTTTCTTCCATATTCCATGTACGTTGTTGCTTCACGATTCTGCGTATGAGAAAATTTCGTAATTGAATTATTTTCGATTCCCAACGATTGATATATAATTATCCATATGACAGGAAAATAAATACGTACTCGTCCGATTATTAATCCAGCAATTCGTAATCTTATTTTTGGATTATTAAATGGCCGAAATAGCAAATCAACCGCGTTCCAAAAAGCCAATTGATATAGTATTTCATGATCGTAGTTTGAATCGTTGGCTCTGCAAATTTGAATTGTTTGCTGTTTTATATCAATGTTTGAACTTTATTCCCTAAAAAAGGTCGATTCGATGCAGGCCAAAATTTGAAAAAAAAATAAATAAAAATAAATAAATAAATAAATATGGTAATGTTTTCCATTTCTTGAAAGGTACACTCTTGAGCTTGAATTTAAGAATTTGCTTCATGAAATTTTTTTTTTCCCGCAAAATCATGAAATTTTTTTTTTTTGGAAAACAATTTTTCGCAAATTTGTTTAATTATCGCTAAAGTTCAATTATGAATATCATGTTTAATAAATCATGGACCTTTTGAAAAGGCCGGGTCGATCTGATCCCCTGCCTCATTCTTCAAAATACATTTTAATTGAACGAATATTCCAAAAATGTCTACCGAAGACAATGCAAGAATTTTACTCACGACTTTTTGGACATGTCATAGTCCGTATTGACCATGATTGTTGGATAAATAACATCTCGCGTTGACCGTTTGTACCTAAGATCGTCACTGTAATTCGAAGAATTCAACATTTTCTCTGCTTTCACCGTCAATACTGCAATTAAATTTTTTCATTCAATTAATCGACTGGACATCATAATTTTAGATGATAAAATGAAAATTTGTAATTATGCTTTTACATACATTCACCTGCATCATTTTCACTTGCAAACAAGTTTGACTTGATAATCACGTGAAGGTTGGCTTTTTTCGAGATTTGACGTACGTCGAACGGGTCAATCTCTCGTTTATGGACCCTCGCCAATTTTTGAAGATGCGGTGGTAATGACACTATTGTGAGTTTGTGCGTATGGCCATCCTGACGAAATAAATAAAAACGATTTATTACTCGATCCAATTTTCAATGATCGGGGATGTTTCTGATGCATTTTTGTGGGAATGCACTGTACGATTATCTCACAAAGGACGTAGAGTTGGGACCATTTTCATGTGCGACCACTGCCGAATGGCCGTGTGGATGTTGATACATTCCAATTATTTTTCCTATAATCTGTGAACGAATTCAATTAATTATTACCAACACAATCAGATCGCTTACCATCAAGAAATATTTAAAAATAATTATATTTTATTTTAAATTCACCCCTTCCTCCATTTTCTTGTATTCAACATGACCGGTTTTGTTGCCGAATGATAGCCAAACTGGTGTGGCACTTCCGGCCAAGTATCCATCGGTAGGTTCCAGGTATTCCGAAATTTTCTCGCCAAAAGCGTTGTATTTTATTTTTATGCCGTTTTTGAATTTCGAAGACTTGGATATTATTTCAACGACCTCGTACTCTGGCACTGAAGAACAATAAATAATAATTATTTTTTTTATTCCCAAGTAACTTGTTCTTGCGAACAAGTTATACAAAAATGACACTATAATCATTTTTTTGTATGTCATCGAATTACAAATAAATTATCGTTTGTGAAAATTGATGTTTGAATGAATAAATCTATGTAAATCGTAATTTTTCTTTTCGTCAAGAATTCTATTCGTAGAAACTAGTTATGACAGGAAATTTCGCTAACCAGCAGCACGAGTCGTGTGAAAAACGGTTGCGATGTCATGGTCGGTCATTCGGTCGTGGAGCTGAGGAATAAAATTGTTCAAATTAATCATATTAATTATATGCTTTGTAAATTTCAAGCTCGCATTATCAATATTATATAACAACTCGGAGGGGATAAGCATTTCCAAATTAATTCCGTCATCTCATTTGATGTCTGCTTTGTAAATTTGAAGCTTCAATTGTTGGTATGATTTCAAAACTGAATTTGTACCTGTAATTATATCAATGACCACGGTCAATTGAATAACGCAATTTAACTTACCCTATGGCATTGAGTCAGCATTGTGACGAATAAAATGATTATCCCGATCCCGAACATTATCCTGACAAATATCAACAATGTTTATTAAATTGAATCGAAAATTTTAAAACTATCAATTCTCGTTCAAATCTATTGTACCAAAGTGGCACGAGGCAGATCACGATTTTTTCGGGCTACTAACCCTCAACCGAGTCGATGGTGCTATAAGTAAGCCGCCCGACTGATTAGAATAAGAAGTCGATTATAAACGAATAATGATATATTCAATCTTTATTGGATCAAGTGCCAACGTCGAGCCGTTTGAGTGAAAAAAAAACAGAAACCCTATGCAAACGTCAATGTAAGAACAGAAATCTTGGATCTGTATTTGAAAAAACTTGAAAAAATACTTAGCCGTACGAAACCTGAGGCTCGATGGTAGCAATTTTTTTTTCGCCTATTTCGTTTTGCAAGTAGCCAATCGATGTTAATATTATTCATAAATTATTCATGAATTTCGAATCTTGTCGAATCTATTGAGCACGAGGGATATCGGGGGAAAAAAAATTTCCAGGTTCTGGAAGACCGAAACTAATTGAGATTCCGTCGTTATCTGTTCTGAGAAATTTAACAGGTGGTACATTTTTTTTAAATTACGCATGATAATATAACGTGGAGAGCTCGCGTGCACACGTTACCATTTTGTCCCAACACGCGCGTAACTCGAGAAATTAGAATTACAATAAAATAACCGGATCGCCATAAAATTATGTTTACCCGACAATTCGATGATACCCACACAATAAACGATCATTAATGTTCACGATAACCATATGTATCATGTTTGCACCCCCAACGGATCATATCTTGTTATAATTTTAGCTGGAAAAGTCTCGTTGATTAATCATAAATTAATTCATTAATCGTAAAATAATTTATTGATCATTAATTGATTAATTAAATTGAAAAATAAATTAATGGATATATAAAACGTGATATATTTCATATATCTCAATGTGCCATATTTGTCATATTTTTACAATATTTGACGCAGCCACTCGAATTTTTTACAGCTTTTTAAAATTTGGAAAAAAAAAACGTTTATCACTTTCTAGCGTTCACTGAGCCGTGATACGTGTCGAATTTAACGAAGATCGGAAAAAACGGATAGGTTTTTAGATAAATTCAATTTTTTTGCAATTTCGAAACTCTGCAGATTGAAGAATATTTGACTCTTCGTGGTCGATCTTCTCGATACACATGAACCAACGATCAAGATTATTTGGTATGAAATTTGATGAAAATCCACTCACGCGTTCAAATTTCAGGAGACATTAAAATTTTATTCAAACACTAAATCGATATTGAAGTATCAAAACTAGCTGAAAGTTAAAAATTGCAATTTGCATTCTCATTGACGAACTTTATTCACTGCATGCGATGGAAGGAAAGCACATTGTAAGTTTCAACAAGCAGCTTTCATCGATTCTATACATTTTCATCCATTTTACTCCTCCATAAGACATTCTCGGCTCAGGCATGTGCACTCGCCGTTTATACATCTCTGTAAATAACAAAAAAAATGAAAATAATAGTACCAAATATATGATATTAATTAGTCTACAAATTTAATGGAAAGTTATAAGATACATACTCTATTATGACCGCAGATTGTACCTTCAGCAGCAGGTGCGGTTTCTCGGCACCACCAGCCGTCGAATATGATCCTCCAGCCATCATGAGAGCACCTCAAACTTTTGCACATTTCCGGTGTTGGCTATAAATCCATAAATCAATGTCATTTCCGTATTCACGATGTTGAGTTAACACGTGAAAGTAATTCATTATTAGATACGTTACTAATTTTTTTTTCTTAACAGAATTTACTGTAAACCAACGTGGAAACACCAAAAACTTGAGATTATTGATTAGTCGGCTCTGTCGTAATGATTAATTATTTTTTCGATTATTTAACCATCTAGAAATTATGTGTATGAACTGTCTGTCTTTTAACATGACTCATAAATTACGTTCAGGTTTAAAATTTCTGTGATATAATTTTATCACAACTTACTGCGCATGCCTTCGAAAAACCTAGTGACTGGCATTGTTGGTGATCGTTTAAAATATATCCGGGTAGAATTCTTCTTACAGGCTCGCCCATTTGATAAATTTCTTTGGGCTCATCGGCACAGGTTATTGTATCATTTCTGCAACGTCATCACAAATACAGTCTCAACCACCTTTCAACAAATCGGTTCAATAATATTATCGTCGTTTTATCAAATTTTATTAACGTTCTACCTCAAAAAAGCCGAGACTTCCATCATGCTGCAGCGTGACCATTGAAGTTTTTTCGCGGTATTCTCACGTCCCATTATATATCCATGGGATTGGTCGCAATCGTCGCCTGAACTTTTGTCATTATCCAACCCCAATCTGTAATTGACGAATTAAATTTGAATATTGAGACATGTGAAACGATGTATGAAATTCCCGAGTAGAAATTTCCAAGCCTCTACGTCATCCTGGTTACTCCGAAATGCTTATATCTTTCTGAAGAGTCAGCGAGGGGTGTGAAGACGATCACGGGTTAAAATTATACACGAATAATACTCTGCTTTTGCCCCAAAAATGGCAGAAAGTAAACAATCGGAGCTTACGAAGAGTCATGTAGGTTAACAGAGATCCGCGAGACAATGGAAATCAATAGGTTGAGAAGGTTAAACGCGGATTCTGTACGTCATACAGGCTGAGCACATGTCGGAGGATAGTTCGAGGAGGTCGTAGGAGGCTCTGCGCTGAGTCACGGCGGTTGAGCACGGATTGTGGCGAGTCTATACGGAGTCTCGGAGGCTAATCGGACCGTCGTGAGCAATGATCGACGCTCCAAGTAGGTCATCTTTAGGGTCAATGGAGGGCAGAGCGGGCGTCGGCATCCGAATGCCCGAAAGATTTAGGGGTCGGGGAGGCTGGAAGAAGGGTGAATAATTTTGACTCGGGATTCGTCATAAAAATGAACTTCCTACAAGTAACCGGTTACTGTAGCCGCCACACGTATTCCACTGAAAGCTCCGTTGTCGTGAGCAAGTGCGACAGGTGCCTTGAACGGGCTCGTCGCGTTCGAACATAAGGTTGATGACGTTGCCGAACCTGCGTAAGTTAAAATAAACTATGAACAAGCAGTTCAATGAATAATCACAATGAATTGTAAACAGCCATAAACATTAATTCTATAAAAATGTTTTTAAGATACATAATTTTGTCGAAAATACAATTATGATCAATTTTCTTACCCTTTCTAAGAGCGTAACGTCCGTCTTTTAGTACTTCGTACATGTCGATACTAAAATCAAGAATATTTCAAATGTTATATTCCGATGATTGAAGTTTAAGATTATTTTGTTGATTCTTACTCTGTCAGTGTGACGAAAAAGTGATAAGCTTGTTTTGGAAATTCTGGGCGTTTGATCATTTTGGACCAATCGACCATCATCAAGAAGTTTGCAGTTTCTGCCATCGACTTTTTTTCGTCGTTCTTGGATTCTTTCATGTACGGAGTTGCTTCACGATTCTGCGTATGAGAAAATTCCGTAATTGAATTATTTTCGATTCCCTACGATTGATATATAATTATCCATATGAAAGGAAAATAAATACGTACTCGTCCGATTATCAATCCGGCGATTCGTAATCTTATTTTTGGATTATTAAATGGCCGAAATAGCAAATCCACCGCGTTCCAAAAAGCCAATTGATACAATATTTCACGGTCGTAGTTTGAATCGTTGGCTCTGCAAATTTGAAAGGTTTGCTGTTTTATATCAATGTTTGAACTTTATTCCCTGAAAAAAAGGTTGATTCGATCCAGGCCAAAATTTGAAAAGAAATAAAAATAAAAATAAATAAATAAATAAATAAATATTGTAATGTTTTCCATTTCTTGAAAGGTACACTCTTGAGCTTGAATTTGAGAATTCGCTTCATGACATTTTTTTTCCCGCAAAATCATGAATTTTTAGTTGTTTTTTTTTTTTGGAAAATAATTTTTCGCAAGTTTGTTTAACTATCGCTAAAGTTCAATGATGAATATCATGTTTAATAAATCTATGGCAAAGTCGAAGGTTTAATCGCAATCTATGAATTTTTTTAGATTTTTAAACGTATATCTAATATATTTACTATGGACGTTTTAAAAAGGCGGGGCCGTTCTGACCTCCTGTCTCATTTTTCACTATATATTAAAATTGAACGAAAATTCCCACCGAAGACGATGCAAAAATGGTACTCACGACTTTTTGGACATGTCATAGTCCGCATTGACCATTATTGTTGGATAAACAACATCTCGCGACGAACGTTTGTATCTACGATCGTTACTGTCGTTCGAAGAATTTAACATTTTCCCTGCTTTCACCGTCAATGCTGCAATTAAATTTTTTATTCAATTAATCGATTGGTCATAATAATTTTAGATGATAAAATGAACATTTTTCGTAATGCTTTTACATACATTGAACTGCATCTTTTTCACTTGCCAATAAGTTTGACTTGGTAATCACGTGAAAGTTTTCTTTTTTTGAGGTTTGACGTGTGTCGGACGCGTAAAACTTTCGTTTTCGGTGCAACCATTGTTGAAAACGCGATGGTAATGACGTTATTGAGAATTCATGCATATGGCCATCCTGGAGAAAAAAATAAAAACGATTTATCCAATTTTCGATCCAATTTTCAATGATTGGTGATTTTTCTGATGCATTTCTGTGGGAATGCATTGGACGATTATCTCACAAAGGACGTGGAGTTGGGACCATTATTATGTGCGATCACTGCCGAATGACCGAGGGGATGATGATACATTCCAATTATTTTTCCTATAATCTGTAAACGAATAAAATTAATTATTACCAACACAATCAGATGACTGATCATCAAGGAATATTTGAAAGTAATTATATTTTATTTTAAATTCACCCCATCCTCCATTTTCTTGTATTCAATATGACCGGTTTTGTTGCCGAATGATAGCCAAACTGGTGTGGTACTTCCGGCCAAGTATCCATCGGTAGGTTCCAGGTATTCAGAAATTTCCTTGCCAAAAGCGTTGTATTTTATTTCTATGCCGTTTGTGGATTTCGGAGACCTGGATATTATTTGAACGACCTCGTACTCCGGCACTAAAGAACAATCAATAATAATTATTTTTTTCATTACCAAGTAACTTGTTCTTGCGAACAAGTTATACAAAAATGACAATATAATTATTATTTTGTATGTCATCGAATTACAAATAAATCATCGTTTGTGAAACTTGATGTTTGAATGAATAAATCTATGTAAATTGTAATTTTTCTTTTCTTCAAGAATTATATACGTAGAAACTAGTTATAACAGTAAATATCACTGACCAGTAGCACGAGTCGTGCGAAAAACGGTTGCGATTTCATGGTCGGTCATTCGGTCGTGGAGCTAAGGAATATAATTTTTTTAAATTAATCACATTAATAATATGCTTTGTAGATTTCAAGCTCGCATTATCAATATTATATAACAACTCGGGAAAGTTAGCATTTCCAAATTAATCCCGCCATCTCATTTGATGTCTGCTTTGGAAATTTGAAGCTTCAATTATTGGTGTGATTTCAAAACTGAATCTGTACCTGTAATCATATCAATGACCACGAGCAATTGAATAACGTAATTTAACTTACCTTCTGGCATTGAGCCAGCATTGTGATGCCTAATACAATGATCCCGATCCTGAACATCATCCTGACAATTATCAACAATTTTTCTTCAATTGAATCGAAAATTTTGAAACTATTAATTCTTTTGTTCAAAATTATTGTATGAAGGTTCGGGGAAACGAATGGTGAAATCTTCGCACGACTGACTCACTCACTCGAGTCGACGTCGTTTTAAGTAAGCTGGATGACTCATTTGAATAAGATTGTACATTATAGATGAATATAAAATAAATTAAATTTTTTATTTAAACAAGTGCCAACGATAAGCCGTTTGAGCAGAAAAAGAAGGCACCGGTTAAGTAGTCGGAAAACGTAAGAAACAGAAGTCGTGGTTCTATGTAATAGAAGTTTCGAAATAATTACTTTTGTAATTGGAAAAAAAATAATGATGGAATAATATTTCATCTATGTATAGATGATGAGAATTTTTTTTTTGTTCTCGAATTTTTTCGTCGATATATATTTGGCACGTGAAGTGATCAACTCTAAACGGGTTTAAAAAAATCTCGGTAAACATTAGTTCTATAGATATTTTTTGGAAGACAACAATCAAGTGATACATGAAAAAAATGATTTAAACCATTATTCTTTAGTCAATTTAACACCGTTTAGAATTATAACAGCTATATGTAAATAGTGAATCATTGAGTAATGGCAGGCATGGGATTGATTAATGATTAACGTACCAACGTGGGTTGTTGATTAAAAAATAAGTAGCACAGCAGCGTCCCATCCCCAGTGGAATGGAAGAAATAAATTGCTCATTGGAAATATAGATTATGCGATATTTTTCATATGCATACACTAATATTCGTCGAAGGAATGATCACCATTAACGAAAATATATAAAAAATTACAGAAACTTCATCAAATTCTATGTTTAATGTATTATTTGAATTTTTTTACGTATCCACTGAATTGAAATTTTTAATGTTTTACAAATTTAATAGATTTTAATTTTAAATAACTTACAAATTTAATGAATTTCAATTTGAAACATTTAAAAAATTTGATAAATTGTGATTATACAAAATTTACAAATTTAATACATTTGAATTTGAAACATTTGAAAAATGTAATAAATTTCAATTTTATACATTTTACGAATTTAATGAATTGGAGATCCTATTTTTTTTCATTTAATTAATTGAAAGCTCGCGAATTTTAAAAATTTCAAAAGTTGCAATTATCTCATGCGAAAGTTCAGTTTGACTTGAATAAGAATCATGCATCAATCATATGCATATACAAATCAGCCAGATGCACGAAAATGCACTTGAATATCGACAGAGATGTCGGAAAAAAATTGAATTTTTCAATCGTCCATTACAAGAATTGCATTGATGTCAATCAGTTGGACGGAGATTCACTGTCCCAACGGCATGGCAACGTCCAATCTGCAGTGGGATGGGAAAAGAAATCGGTCATTGGAAATAATGTATAGATTGCGCAATATTTTTTCAAGCCAAACACTAATCATTACCGAATGAATGATCACGATTAACACGAATGTATAGAAAATTGCCAGAGTTCATTAAACGCAATGTACAGCAATGTCTCGTTGAATATATATTTTATTTTAATCGAAAAAAATTATCAATTTCATCTTCAATAAAATCGGAGAAAATTTTTTTTCGTCCCTTATATAATGTATATGTGCCGGCAATCTGTCGTGCCGACAAATCGACGATTTTTCATACAGAGAAGTTCTTTGTTCCATTCATATATAACATGTTTTCTTCTTTTTTTGACGTTCGGTTCGTTGAGACGAGCATGAAGAATAGACACCATAATTATCCATGGTGTCTAATGAGTCTATTCTCCATAGAGACGAGGCGGAAACGGCGGTCAAACCAAAGAAGATAGATTACATGGAACCGTATTCGCCGTGTTAGCGTTTAGCACAGGTGGATTGCTCGAAAATTCGAAATTTCGATTTTTGCGTACACCAACTTTGTCTCGATTTATTTTTTTCTCAAAACGAACAAAATGATTTTTCGACCATAACTTTTTTTCTATCGGTCCGATGGATCCATCTAAAATCGTCCAACTTTATCTCTGGTTTTGATAGCACGTCGATCGCGATGTTTGCCGCTGTGTGGGTTCTCGTCATTCGAATCGCCGCCGTTTCACCCGCCATTCGTTTCATCAGCTGACGTACGAGTGGCGCTGGTGTGGCGAGTGATACCCCCACCCACTACCCTGCCGCGAAATGCCGGTTCGTTCGCTGTTTTTATAAATAACACATATTTTATCTATATTATCCACACACACACACACACACAAATACGGACCACGCACACGTGCGTTCGCGCGTGTCGTGTCATCACGAATCATCACCCGATTTTCAAAACTTTCACGTTCTATTGCCAAAATATATACGAAACTCTCAGTCAAACGACGGACATTCAAACGTTTTTTGTTGTTTTATCTTTCTTTTTTTTTTTTCTGTTTTGTTTTTATTGATAAAATCGGCACGGTCGTTGCGTTTCGAAATGCGGAAATGTTAAATAGTGTTAATACGGTGTCGAAAACGTGACCGAACATGTTACCCGGACAATGCACGGCAAAGCTTTGAGGTTAGTTATGCTTCTTTTGTTTTTGCAATGTTCGACAACACGTTACGATCGAGATTGTGAATCTTCGATATCACGATTTATCGTTCGAGCTTTGTATTTTTTTTCTCTTCGTCACGCTCGATCGTCGCAATTGACGATCGAGTTTGGCTTTTATTGTTTGGCAATCTGGACCAGAGCCAATGAAAATTATGCTTTGTAATTCCTTTTGCTATTTGAATTTTATATTTCATTATCTACGGATGTTTTTTTTTGTTTGCCAATTTGATTTGACAACTTTGATATCAACGGCGCCTTTTTGTTGTCTTTTTTTTTTTTAATCATTCACTCCGACGATTTTTTTTTTATCGTCTCATTATTGTTTTATCGACAAATCCCATCGGATTTATTTGTATATTCAAACGACTGGGCACGAACACTCGATATATTTATGTTATGATGGAACAAAGAGCAATGAGTCATCCAGTGGGATTTCCAACTACCACCGAAAACGAAATTGCTCACGTGCTGAGATTTCTTTGTAATTTCGATCGAGCTTTCTTGCTGTTCGAATTGTAAATGAAAAATAGAAAATTCCAACATTCCGTTTATTAAATATTTCGAAATGACGCTATTGTTTTTTTTCCTTCTTTGTTTTCTTATCTTATTCGTTGTTTTTTTTCGTTCGGTTTCAAAGAGTGAATATCAAGGACAATCTACGGGTATGGGGATAAAAAAGTGCATTCTACAGGATAGGTGAAGATTTTTTTTCAAATAGATTTCATACAGATTTACATCTGAAGATGATACTTTTTTTTCCTTGAGATGTTAGAAAGTTTTACGAACGCCTGTAGTACATGATATTTTTATCTGCGTGGACACCGTTACTGTCCATTGATCGATAAAACTCGATTACCTCATGCCGGTAACGTAGATCTCTTCAGGTGGTTCGATATAGCAATGTGAAAATTTCTGGCCGAGAGAATATTATAACTTTGTGAGCACTTTACCACAATGAAAATTGTTGTAAGCCACACGAAATATACTTGAACGGTAACAAAAAGTTCAACGAGATTAATAACAGATTTTATTTTAACGTCGACGTGATAAATGCAAAAAATATCACTAAATGGACTTGAATAAAGTTCGATAACTGGGAGAGATGTAAATTCACGTGCATGTTATATATTATCTCGTCTCAATGAATGAATAACATTGTATGACAGCTATACATCAAAATATTATTTCTTATAATCTGTCTTTCATGAATATTTACATCAATTTGTTTCTCATATATTTTATATTATTTTTATTTATATTTTTTTTTTGGTACGGGGGAAGAACGAACAATAAGTCTCTGTTTCTGACTAGCACACATAGTTTTCCATGGAATTTTTCTCATCCCTTCCGAATAACTCTGTGTGCTTGTTTTTTTTTTCTTTCTTTTTTTGGAAAATCACTCGGAAGTTCAATTTGCTTTACGCAGCGCCTCGCGTTCCTTGCAATCGATTATGCTGAGATTCATGCAGGCCACGTAGCCGTGAAGCAGAGACAGGATCGTTTTGACAAACGCGATCGGCGCAGAAATTAAGAGCACCGCCCTGAACAAACTTATTCCCGCCACTGTGGACAAATAAAGACATTTGAAAATTTATCATGACAATGGGTTACGAATAATCACTGACAAGACGTTCAATCGACGCGATGAAATTTAATTCGAGGGAGCGTACCGATCGGCGGTTCATTTTTCATGGTTTTATGTTCAGTATTTATGAACAAGATTATATCGTTCTTGAAAAATTGGTGGAAACACGAACTGCCGATCGGCGAATATCTTTTGAGAACTCGATTCGATGAAAGAACGATTCGGTGAAAAACGACGGATTGGAAAATTCGAAAAAAGACTCACTTATGGGTCCTTCGGTGAAATGCAAGAGATACAGGGCGGCGTAAAAAGCTTCGTTTCCTGCGCACATGACAAATAGAACCTGTTTGTTGGTGTAATACACCCTCATCACCGGATTCTCAGACATGTCGATGAATTTGTGACTGGTTTTTCCTTGAAGAAGCGATCTGCGTCCCACAACCATTTATATATATATATATATATATATATATATATATATATATATATATATATATATATATTTACATAATTATAAAATAGTTTTGAAGCGACTGCAACAACATAAAAATGATGCCTCACGTATGCAAGTATATCCAGTGGCAGGCAATGTCGATGGCCATGCTCAGTTGAAACCAAAATGCCCAGGACGGATAGAACATGCTGAGATTCACAAGCAGGCACATTGTGCCAACGCGATCCGTCAGCTGGTCCAGTATGGCTCCGAACTTGGTGCTCTGATTGAAGTATCTAGCCGCATGGCCGTCCACCGCGTCCAGTAACGCGCTCAGAACGTAACACCACGTGGCGACCACGTAGTGCGTCGGCATGAACCAAAAGGATACGAGAGCCAGTACGACTCTTCCGAAACCTGAAATATTTCAATTCAATTTGTAAGCCATTAAAGCGTTACAAAAAAATCTGATGTCGTTCCTCAGGCTGGGAAGGAGGGATCAATACGAGAAAACTTTGAAATGCGACCGGCTAATAGCCAGCTGTCAAGTGCGATTCTCTTGATTCATATCGACCTTCGTATATCCTCATTATACCGACCAGAAGTAATTCTATAATTCTATAGGTGCAATATACAGCATTTATATTTCTGTAATAATATTTATATTTTATTCTCAAAATTAGGTACAATAAGGTAGTTGTTTTGTACTTTTTTATTAAAAAATTGCATTTCATTATTTTTAAACGTAGTTTTTCAATAAAATATTTGCAACATCCATTGGGGATACATTCATTCGCAGTTCAACATCAAAATTGTAAATCACCGAAGTATTTGAAAAATGTTACATCAATAATAATATTAATGAGACTATTATAAATATTATATTATTCAAATTTATAATAATTAATATCTAATGACTTTTTTCAATCTAATATCTAATGACGATAAAAAATAATTACGAGCAAATATTTTTATATTCGATAAACAAACGAAAAATCTTGTTTTCGCATTTTTTTTCAGTATTACCTATAATGTTGGGCACGAAGAGAAATATGTTTTCCGTTTCCGTCATTTTCGGTGAATTCATCGTACTTTTCGAACGCCTTGTGGACACGCACTAGTTCGTTTTATCTGCAATTTTTCAAAGAACAAAAATTAAATTAGCGTTATCGCTCGATAATGTAGGAGCTTTGTGTCAACAATTATCTCGCGAGACACGAGAATTATTATTATTATAAATATTATTATTATTATTATTATTATTATTATTATTATTATTATTATTATTATTTATCCCAACGTGATATCACGAAAGCTCGTAAACACTTCGCCCGCCCCGGTCGGACTGTCGTTTCTCCGGCTTTCGATAAAGCTCAACAAAGCTTCACAATGCTTGTCAAGTTAATTGACGAGTGACGACGCACAGGATCGCCGCTACGATCTCTTGCGTCGCGAACGCGTGCGCACGAGGGGCCCCGATACAAAAAAAAAAGAAAAAAACTCTCGTATCGAACGAGAGAGCTTTTGCGAGTTCGAGACTTATCGATCCTGCGACGCGCCTCTCTCTCTCTCTCTCTCTCTCTCTCTCTCTCTCTCTCTCTCTCTCTCTCTCTCTCTCTCTCTCTCTCTCTCTCTCTCTCTCTCTCTCCGGCATGCGCGCGCGCCGGGACAACCGCAGGGCCGTAGAACAATTTCAAGGTCTCTGGGGCAGTCCCCGCGCCCGCAAACATCCGTCGCTCCGTCGGTAACAAAAAATGTAAAAATTACGTTTCAAAGGTGCGAAAATAATTTTTTAAAAAATGCACCGCGGTATTAAAAAAAAATGGTAACTCCATGCAGATCGACGAGACAAACGATTCAACGCCTTCTATTTCCCAGCACTCGGCAACCTAAAAAAAAACACAAACAAAAAAAAATTCGTTTGCAATTTTTCGTTACCGACCGAGAGTCTGCGTCGACTGTTCCTAATCCTAATCCCGGATTACCCATCGTGCAGCTCGATGTTCTACGCCCGAATTATCAATACAAAAAATCCCCCCCCCCCCTCCTCCCACTACCAAATAAACAACATTGCAAAAAACAATACGCCCCACCGCTAAATCATTAAATAAAAAAATCTCAAACTTACTAACATCGCACGAAGAACCAAAAAAATGAAAGAAAATGAAAATTCTGCGTAAAAAGAAAAAGAAATCAATAAAATAAAATAAATACTGTATTCAATTGAAAAAAAAATGTTCATAATCAATTGAATATTCATGATTACATCAAAGTTTCATTAATTGTTAAGTTTCATTGTAGAAACCCAATTGGAACTGTGACGTACGTAGGACAAATCTCCTCGTGATTACGCTCCTGAAACCAGACGACATTTTCGGAGGCCAAACGCGGCTGTGCCGTGTGTCCTCCGGGTTGTCTCTACGCGCACGAGAGCGCCAATACGGCTTATCGTGCGTTCGCGTTTCGTGTGAAAAAACAAAAACAAAAAAAAAAATCCAATCGAAAACGCAGTTTATTTATTATTGTTGTTTTTTTCTTCTTATTTCTCCGCGAAGTATCGAAGCTTCCGTTGTTCTTACATACACGAACGTGTATGTATATTAACCGTGATTGCGTTTTGGACGCACATCGAAACTGTGGTTCGTACGAATGACGAGAGGAGAGAACGTAGAAACTGAAATAACGCCCGCGACACGAGCGAAAAAACGGTGCGACGGGAGCCTCGCGAAGCCCATTCGACTGTCTCCGTCTCACTCGCTCCCCTCACTCTTCCGCGCTGTCTCGCTGCATTCACGTTCGATCTCCCCTCTCTCTCCCTCTCTTTCTCTCTATGCGTATATCTATCTATCTAACCCCGAGTTTTCGGGACTCGGTCGTACGTCGATGATACCCGTCGCGTACCAACAAAACCGACGAATAACGTAATTGTCGAGAGTACGACACGACACACGACAAACGAGACGCGAGGACGCCATCGCGAGAGAGAGAGAGACAGAGAGAGAAAGAGAGAGTGAGCGAGTGCGAGAGGGAAACGGGATACAAGTGACAAAGAGGAGAGAGTGAGAGGGAAAAAGCTCGGATGGGTCTCTCCAACCGAACACATGTTTTCCCGTGTTGCTTGCAGTTTGCGTCGCGATAGAGTCGTGAGAGAGACGAAATAACGTTTCGACTCGAACGATCGATAAACTCGTCCGAGAACGTGCCAACAGTTTTTTTTTTCACGAGAACACGTCAAAACACCAAACGTTGATACGACGAAAAGAAGAAAATAATTTAGAAACAACAACAACAGGAAACACGAAAATTATTCATTATTCTTTTTTTTCTTCTCTTTTCTTTTGGACACAAGTGCATCGATCGTTGACGTATTGTGAATTTTGGTGGAATTGAGAAACGAAATTTCGTTGCGCGATGTAATTGGTGGTGATGGTTCGACGTTGAATTTGCGATTGTGAAATGATATAATGTTAAGTGTGTGTGTCGAATGAACGTCGTGATTAAACCGTGAGCGTCCCACCTACAGTCACGTTCACAACATAACGAGCTTTTCGTCACGCAGCGACAATCTCGTGTCTCTCGTGTCAACCCCATCTCCGACTCGTGTCCACCCACTCCGCCCCCCCCCCACCCACCCACGCACTTACATGGTCTATATACACACACACGCACACCTAGCCGAATTACAGAGGCTCGAAGCAAACAAAAAATTAAAAAACAGAGAAAAAAAAATATGCGACAAAATTGTGAATATTGTATTTCCAGTGGCCATTTTGAATTTATCAATCTGCCATACGACTCGGAACAATTAAATAATAAAAGTGCCAACCGATCACAGACTATTTGAGAATCTGTCGGAACTGTCATAATGTTTTATGTGTGTGTGTGAGTGCGCGCGCGTCAATCGTGATGATTGAATTACGAACCCGCGATTTCACGAAGATCATTGTAATTACGTAATTATCGATTATCGTGATAAATAAATAAAAAAAACGTAGATAAACGAATGGACAGACAACAAATGACAACGTGAAGAAGGAGAAACCAAACCAAACGAGAGAGAGAGAGAAAAGAAAGAAGAAGAAGAAGAAGGAGGAGGGAGAAACAAAACACTTCGATGTCCCGGCTGGTTCCCCTCTCGCGGCCTCCCCACCCCGGTCCCCGATCGTCACCGTGTAAACACGAAATTTCATCGGAAATCCATCGAGTGCTCGATTTCACGATCCCTCTCTCGCTCAAGAGAGAAAGACTATTTACCGTGACGTAATTCACGTCAAACGACAATCACGCGTCGACTAATCCTCGAAAGCCAACAAAAAAAAAAAAAAAAACACGAAAGAAGAAAGAAATAAACTATCGTCTGCAGCGTCATCGAAAAGAAGGGAGGCAATTTATGTTGTTTTTTTTTCTTTCTCAAAGTTGAGTTTGCGAGTACACGTTTGAACGTAACTCGCAAAACTTAGAGACAGTTGGAAGATCGAAAAGGGTCCGAGAGGTGCGCGCGGGGAGGGAGAGAGTGAGAGAGAGAGGGGGGGAACGCGAATCGCAACGTTGATTACCGACGATTCGAACGTGTCAAAAATAATTTGTCGCCCACGAAAAATCATTCGACACGTAATTACCACACGATCCAAGGTGTCCACAGGTGTATTATCGTTGGTATCGATTGTCACAATACGAATACACCGTAAATCGCCGAGAGCGGGCGGCAGGGGGGGCAGGGAGCGGATGGCGGAATCGCGAAATTCACAATTTTGAGGTTATGCGAGAGAAGATTACGTTACGCGCGCCACGGTCGTGTCAAGTTCGATCCAACTTTCGTGAATTAAACCCGTGAAAGAATATAATTTCGCCAAACACTAACGGACAAACACACACACACACACACATGCGCAACGAACCACCACAATCGTTCGTTGCGAAAAAAAAAAGATTTTTAAAAAACGTGTGAATGCGCAAATCTCCAAGATTTCGTCGGTGTCTAGATATATATAAAAATAATAGAAATGAACTATCGTGTATAAATGTCGTTTTGATTAGCCCCGCGAAGTGAATTGTCCCATTGTCGCGTGTGCGTGTGTGTGAATCACGCGTGATTTATTAAAAAAAAAATATTAAAAAACAAAAAAACAAAACGACGATTCTTCATCTAGATCTCATTTACGAAAAAAAAATAAACTGCGAGAAAATAAAAACAAAAAAGTATATAAATTATTTCGTCGACGAGAATTGTTCTTAGTTCGGGATTTGCATGTCAAAACGCAGCTAACAGCGACACGTTGAAGGCAAGGAGGGAATCGTCCCCTCCTTCCCCTAACCTCCCTCGAGACACTCGTTCGACAATTCGATCGTTCGATTTATCGAATCGTTTTTCGTCGACGTGTGTGTGTGTGAGTGCTTACGCGACTCGATTACGAATCCGTATATACATATATATATATATATACACATATAACCTCTATACACACACATATATATATAATATATATATATATATACAAACACGACATACGTCGTGACTTCGTGATAAAGTCAACAGAGAGACTCGTCGCTGTAAAATAAATTTCAAACGAGTCAAAACAACAACAACAAAAAAACAACAAAGAAACGAATTTGTGAATGAGAAGAAAAAGAAGGATAAGAAAAAAAACGATAAAATCCAAAGAAAAACCACAGAAACTAATATCGACGAAAACAATACGAATAATAATCGTAGATGTTGATAATTCGTGAAACCCACAAATCGGCGATAAGCCGTAGGGACGGATTTTCGTTGTTATTTTTACTTGATTATTTATTTATTCATTTATTTCTATAGTTCGTCGAAACAATGAAGAATAGGTTGTGAAGAGTGGGGAGGGGGTGGGTGGGGGGGGACTCGGAGGGGGGTTGCTGTCAATTTCGTTAAAAATGGCCCCAGGGCCGGACGATCGTTCGGAACCCGCGGCTCGCGACGGGACAAACGCGAATCGTGTATCGGAAATCGTGACGACTGACGAAACAGCCGAAGCGGCGGCGGCAGCAGCACCAACACAAGCATCACCAGCAGCAGCGGCAGCGGCGGCACGAGCCCCGACACCACCGCCGCCGCCGCAACCGACGACGACAACGACAACGACGAACAACACAGCGGCATCGGCAACCGCACCAACGACCGCTAACGTAATCCCCGACGACGGCAACAATCGTCCATCGTTATCCGGTGAAATAATTGTCAATGCCACAGTCGTCAATGCCGATACCGTAGAGTTTAATGACAATCAGTGTACGAACGTTAACGCTGGCTGTGAAAATAAGCAGGTTAGTCGATTACCGTTGATTAACCAAAGGCATTTGAAAAAAAAAAAAAAAACATATATATACATATGTGTATATATGTATATTTATTACTTACAGTCATCATGGTCAATATTTTTCTTGTTATCGGTTCGTAATCTTTCTTTCGTTTTTTTTCATTGTTTTTCTTTTCCTTTCTTTATTCTCTTCTCTTCATAATGAGGTCTGGGGGAATTTTTTTTTCGTCGATAGCTAACACGCAGAGACGTATGTGTGTTTGTGTATGTGTGTGTGTTGGTCTAACCTTTTAAGGTATTGTATTCTAAGCCTCTGGAGACCCGCCTTTGATAAACCTTGACAGTCACTGCAAACTTGTGCTAACTGCTTTGTGTGTGTGTGTGCGTGTGTGTGTGTACTAATGTATATATATGACAATATTTATATATATATATAAATATATATATACATTCTGAGTGTATAGTCACGAATGTGCTTGGTATCGCATTATTCCACTTGTTCCGCCAGTAAAACTTTGTCCCCGTCGTCTCTACGAACTGTCTGACGTTTTTTTATTTATTTATTCTTTTCTGTTTTTTTTTCTTCAAATTCTTTATTCCTCCTTTTTTCTCAATTTTTTCTTTTTGCTGGACTTTGCGACGGTCTTTGGACGTTCGCTGCAATTGGTCTTTGAATTTCTTTCGAACAATGTGAAGGCATCGTTTTTTCGTTTAAACATATAACTGGAAGACGCCCCCGCCCCCCTTCTCTCCCCTTCCCCTCTCCCTCGAATGAATAATTGTTCTGCGTGGCTGATCTGTAACCTTGTTGTCATCTTCTTTGCAATGAACGGTGTGAGCAAGATTGTCACCTGGTCGGTGTTGGGTTCGATTTAAAAAAATAGAAAAAAATAAGTAATTAAACGGTTCTGGTGGAGAGAGAGAGAGAGAGACGTGTCGCATCGACTGGGTCGCGCCACGAGCGCGAGAGAGACACAGCGCCGTTCGACTGGGTCGCGCCACGAGTGCGAGAGGGACAGCACCATCGGCGTTAGTTGCTGAGCGAGCGAAAAAGAGAGAGAGAAAGAGAGAGGAGAATGAAGTTTGTGGCGGATCGGATCGCCGAACTAGTGGGAGTTTTGGATGAGACGACATTTTTTTTTTTAGCACTTTATGGCATTATTAGGCGTACGATATTGAGAACGTGGATTAATGCGAATAAATGGAGAATAAATTGTACGTGACTTATAGATGTGTAACTTTGTATTTGTGTGTATATGTATATATACATACACTATATATACACACGCAAAGTTATACATACACATGAAGAATTCTGATAATCGATGAATGATATTTCACGCTAGCACAGACTCGATGTTAATTATTATTATTATTTTTTTTGTCCCCAACAAAAAAACAACACCGGAACGATAACGAACTGAAATTGGGTTAAAATGTATTTTTTTCATCTTCTTATAATTAAAAAATATTAAATATTAAAAAAATCAAAATTGAAAAAAAAACTTAAAAAAAGCAGGTCAACGATAACATTTATTCCACGTCGCCGGGCCATTCGGCAATTATCAGATAAACCATCAACAGGGGTGGTCACGACGATAGCCACTCGTGTGTGTTTATATATATATATATATATATAACGTTGCACGGATTTTCATCCGCGTGTTTTTTTCTCTCTCTCGAATCCGACAAAAATATAAACGAATTGCTGGCGCAACAATGTCGAAGGAATAAAAAAAAAAGAGAGAGAGAGTGAGAGAAGAAGAAGAAAAAAAACCGGTGACGAAGTTAACGCGGACGAATACGAAGTCGTGCCGAAATGATATTTCGTTCGGGTTACAAATGATTTTTTTCTTTTTTCTTCATTCTTTTTTTTTATTTATTTATTTTTCTCAATTCCTCCACCGTGGGTCGCCCCCACCCCCCTCACATTAACGTTCTCTCGGTCCTCGCACATTGCGGACGCTTCTCTCGTGGATCGGCGAGGCCCAGCGCGCCGAGGTTTTTACGAGTAATAGTAAATGGGGAGTTTAAAAAAAGACGCCAGATCGACGACGAAGCGAGGCTCGGAAGCGCGAGAGCGACAGAGACGGAGAGATCGCGAGAGCGAGAGAGATTAGAGAGACAGAGACAGAGAGATGTGTGTGAATAGAGCACGTAGAGCGAGAAAGGGAGAAGTGAACAAAAAAAAAGCGTTTAAAAAAAACAAAGATGAAGAAAGAAATAAAATAAAAAAATGAAGCAACGGGCGGCCTGGCGGGGCGCGATAGTCGCGAGGGGGCGTCGAGGGGGGTGGGGGGGGGGCTACCGCGGGTGAATCCGTGGGTAGGCCCGGCCCTGGTCTGCTCGTATTCCCAGTGTAATGGCGGCGGCCATGCTGAGACGAGCGCGCCGCGCCCGCTTGTCGCTTTAGCTTTAAAAAAAAAAAGAAAGAAGAAATATATATCCGCGATACATAAGACTTTCGTTATACCCTCACACACAGACACACACGGTGACCACAATCGAGAGCGCCTACGTTATTTTATTCGACTTGTGCAAATACGGACAACTGTTGAACCCAACACGTTCATTATCCGTGTCGTACGTTACGAAATTTTTACGTCTTTTTCGTTTTTTTTTTTCGTTCTGATTTTTTTTTCTTTTCCTTTTTTTTTTTCAAACGTTATCAGTGCGGACAATACGGTCAGCGAATGAGAGAGATGGAAAAGGATTGAAGTAAAATAAAAAAAGAAAAAAACGTTGCAGAAGCAGTTTGAGACACGATCACCGACCGACCCAGGTGCCCTCTAAAAATATAAATTCCCGTGCCGGCACCGTGCAAACCCACTATTTTTTTTCTCTCTCTATCTCTCTCTATCTCCCTCTCGTTCTCGCCCATCTCCCATCTCGCTCTCTTTTTCCATCTCTCTCTCTCTTCGGGGTTCTCTTTCTCTAACCTCTCGTAATCCGTAAGTTCACGTTTAATTCTTACGTACGATGTCCGCAATGACGGACAAACTATCGATCCCGGGCCATCGTACCGCACGAATAAGAAGAGAAAAAAAAATGAAGAAGAAGAAAGAAACATATATACACACACACACGCACGTATAGATGTATAGATGTGTGTGTCTGTGTGTATGTGTGTATAGATATACACGTACACGCTTGACCCACGTACGGAAACAAAGTTCACTGAAAAATTTCGTTTGGCGAAGTTTGCGGAATGAGAACGGTTTCTCGGGACGGTGTTCGTCGTGTCGGCGCAGACCGAGAGAGAGAGAGAGAGATAGAGGGAGAGAGGGAGAGAGAGCGAGAGAGCGAGAGAGTGCGATACGAACGTCGGCCAAGTTCCTTTTGACTTTGTGGATAAAGACGTGGCGACGGAAAATAAATAAATTGAATAAAAGAACAAAGAAGAAAAACAATAAGCGGTCTTCCATATCGAAAAAACAATAGAAATAATTTTGAAAAAAAAATGATGATAATAATAATAATAATAATGAAAGACAAAAACTTCTGGCTTATCGATATACCTTTTTTACTAAAATCGTATTTTCTACATGTGTGTGTGTCCTTTTTTTTCTGTATATCTTATCCGCACTCGAAGCGATTCTCGATCTTTTTTTTTTTTTTTTTTTTTTTTTTTCAACGTCTATAATTGTGCCTTCTTCCCCCGTGGCATAGTGCAATACACGGCACTGTAAATTTACATGGTCGTCACCGCGAGCTATTCGCGTTGTTCGTCACTTCACGTTGTTGCATAATAATGCTACGGTGGCACGAAGTTTGATGTATGTCGAACGGGAAATTCCAGTTTCAAACGGTTTCATCGATTCTCTCTCTATCTCTCTCTCTCTTTTTCTCTCCTGTTCTTACTGAAAAAAAAAAACAAATAATAATCAATTTTTTTAAAATTAATCAAAAGATTTTTTTTCTTCTTCAGTTTCTAAGTTTGTCTTGTGTTGTTGTGATAATCCGAGATAACAGATTGTAGATTGTGGGGAAAATGACTGTCTCGATGATACCTCTCAACTGTCCCGACAAATCAAATGACTTTTTAATTGAGCGCTTCGTCTTCGTCTATCAACTTTCTCTGATATCTTGGAACGACTGCGTGAGAACGCATTGATTTTTTTTTTGTTTTTTACTGTTTCGGATTTGATATTTTTTTTTTTCGTCCAGTTTGCAGAATTTTGTCGAGTTGTCCGTTGGTGGCGGTCCTTGTGAGATTCGATTTGGACATTGGTAATCTGTCGAATGAGATTTGAGAATCTCGGCGGCTTTGTGTCGTTTTCCGAGACTCACCTTTGACCAATTGAAACGTATTTTTTGGGTCTTTGGACTTTAACGACTTGAAAACGAAATGTTGATCCCTGTACATTGAATTAATTGTCGGCGACGATAATTTTGCTCATGGAACAAACAAGTATATGCGGACAATGTTTGTTCGCAGCTTTTCATTGGCCGTGTCATTGCGACCGTGCGTTCTACCGCACGGCTAGCCGGATCGTTCGAGCAGATCCAATAAGTGAAACCTTAAATTTACTCGTTGAATCTACCCGCCCGCCCGCTTCCATGATTATCCACTGAACTACTTTTTTTCTTCTTCGTTGCGTTCGACCATTGATTTTACTTGCTTCTGTAAACATTTTTAATTCAAAATTCAACGGATGTATTATCATCATTGTTATTATTATTATTATCCCTAGAATATTGAGCTTCCTGGGCAGACTGCTCGGCTCTGACCTGGGGTAACTTGTTACCCCGCAACTGGTTAAGTCTTTTTTTTTCTTCTTTTCTTTGGTTCTGAATTTTTTTCTGTATTCCATTAGACTTAATATTTTTAGCATCGATCATTTTCTACTTTCGTTAAAAATATTTATGTGGTCAATGTCGAATGATTTTTCTCGGTGAATAAAATTGATCGACCGGTTCAAAGATGTGCCTGGTCGTTGCGTTTTGTATTTTTTTCTTGTTGTTATTTCGGTTCGAAAGATGTAGAGACAAGCGCTTGGATTGTTTGGGTGGGGATGGTTGTTGCATCATTTCCCATGTATGGGAAAATGTCCCGAAGATCCAATCCAATCCATTGGCACAGTTTCCTTATTCGATTGTAAAGCAGTTTTTACGACCATATCGGTGCTCTCGAACCGTCTGAGCTTCCAACATCTCGGGACGGATGAGAAATTGTGGTGATAAACACAATTTTAAATCAATTTTACATTCGGAAGCCATACAAATGTCGACACAACTTGTACAGTCGATGCCTGTAACTGTGATTAAATTTTTTATACAATTGAAACGTAAGAACAACCTAAAAGCTTGACTTGTAGCTGACTCGCACCCACTTTTTCATTATTCTGAAAAAAAAAAATAATAATGATAATAAATGAATTAATCATTATTCATATATATTACAAACATATCGTCAAAGCCTATTTTTTTATCATTTTGCATCAGAATTCATGGACCGAGACTCATTGTCGAATTTGAGATTTATGAAGTAAACAAATAAATCAATTAATTTAATTTAATTTTTTTTCGCAAACAGCAGAAATATGTTTCTCACAATTTTCAAAATCCCGTCTGTAGGAAACAAAGAAACAAAAAAAAAAACATAGTCATCTTTGGCATGGTATTATACCGTGTCACTGCGACACTGTTTACCAAGAATTTTTTTTCAGGTTATAGAATGCCTTCATATGCCTCTGTCATGATCCTATTTTTGGACTCGAGCATTCTTGCTGTGCGATGCGTGCTTCGTTTTTCTGTATCATTTCAATATTCCAACCGATATCCGACACAAGCTGGTGTCGATACTCACGAACCATCTCAGAATACGCCATCGTCGATAATTAACGTTTGTCTTTGAAGAATTTTCCAAAATTTTTTTATCATTAGCGTCGAATAATTTTGCAGCTTGCTAGTTATGATATTTTTCTGCGGAGATGAAAAAATCCAGTTGCAAGCGTAATTACTCCCCCCCCCACCCCTGGTTGACAAAATGTGTGTAATTATCGTTGCCTCGCAACGACACAATGAGATTTCAAACGCTCGGCGACGCTGGAAACTGCGACGCTGTTAATTATCATTCCCAAAACTTGGAACGTCGTTTCGCATAAAAATTGAAGCCAATAAAAATAATGGGACTCGTAGGGCAACGACGAACGAGACATAATGCATTATGTAACGCTCGGGTTTTGCCTTGTAATCGTCGTAACTTTTTTTTTTTTTTATTTCCAAGACATTAAACGCAGTTTCAAGGTTATCCTGCATTATCGACGACACGCTTTATCCGGATGCATTCTTTGGACTCGTTGTCCGGTCGAATGTGTGAAAAAAATAAGCACATTGCGATTTGTTGAAATTGAATTTCACGCCGCTACTGCGTTTTTTATTGGTGGTGGATCGATTGTTCTCAGAATTGTTAACCGACCGAAACAACAAAAAAAATATTCCATTTACCTTTTTTCAGGAGGAACCTGCCAACTGTTCGGCTCTGAACGAGGGCGAACTTCGAGCCTTGCTGGACGAAGCTCTAACCTACAAGTCTCCTAAGGACCGCGAAGGAAAATCTAATCTGTTCAAGGTACGAATCGCATCGATTCATAATTCATAACCAAAACAATGATAGAAAATTAAATTGAAGCATTACATTTTTTTTCTAAATTTATTCGAAGCAAGCTACATTGCTTCAATGATATTCAACCTTCAATTTTTTTTTTATCGATGTAATATTTATTTTAGAATTGTCAATGAATTTTTTTTTTTAATTCTTTAGCTAATCGAATTTCTCTTCCAATCTGACAGATTAAATTTGTCATTATCCGTAAATCGGCATTAATTCAATGAAAATAAATTAAAAAGCAACTTTGTTATGCTAACAATCGCGTGAATTATCACGAATGAAAGTCAATTAAATTGCTCAAAAATTTCTGCAATAATTACGAATATTTTGGATGAATAATTGTTTTATAAATGATTCGCGACAATTCAACAAGTGTTTCGGAGATCATTCAGTCACAAAAGTATTTCGAATACACTTCCACTGAACGAAAATACCAATTCCTGGTTCAAACACTAAAAAAAACTGAATTTAATAACTAAAAAATAATTTCTTCACTAAACGACAATAATATTAGATCCAAAATTCTGAATTATTCTCCAACTCATCATAAATATATATAAATTTAACAATTTGAAGAAGAAAAAAAAATTCGTTGCTCTTTTCAAAATTGTTTCTTTTTTTTTAAATTTTATTCTCTGTAAAAAAATAAATAATAAAAAAATTTCAGGAACTTCTTCAAGAGGTCGAAGCCGATGAGACCGAAGAAGGACGTCGCATAGTAGCGAGTTCACGTTGCATACCGGGTTCGAATCGTCGTCGACACAAACGCGACTCGGTGTCCGAGCGTCTGACCCACGGTGGTTCGTTGCAAAATTTGGCACAGCCCATTAATTCAGAATTCGACAGTAGTTTCGCTTATCTGACGTCGGGTTCGAGTCACACTTACGGGGGTGGCAGAAGAAAGGGCAAGAAACACACGGGACCGAGCGTATCGGCGAGACAGCGCGAAGGCGGTTCATTACCTTCGAACGTCAACGCGTCCCACAGTCTCGCGTCCCTCGCCAATCTGGATCTCGTTTTTGACAAAAAAGTATGTCAACTTTTTCTTTCGCTCGGTTATTATTATCATTCAGCAATGATAACACTTTTGCAACATTCTCGTATTTTCATTTTACAAACTAATTTTGTTTTACATAATTCAAACCTCCGTTTTTATGAAAACCGTCGGTTAACTGATCTCAAAAAGTCCTGTCAATGGTTTTTTTTTCCTATTTTTTAAAATTTTTTAATTTTATTATTGGAAGAAAATCAATGATAAAAAAAATTTTAATGCAAAGAGCATCCGAAAAATCTGGAGAAAAAATTTGGAATCCTTAGAGACTTTGTTTTATGTTTCAATGGGTCTTTTTTTTTAAGCGATATATTGAACATTAATTTGGCTATAATTAATTTAATAAAAATTCTCCAAATCGCAAATTTCGACTCGCAGCTTGTTTTATTATTATTATCATTATTATTGTTATTATTATTATTTGTTAACATTTTTTTTTAAGTTTCCCTTTTTTGGTCGAGAGTGTCTCTTATAAAAAAGTCTTATTGTTTACATATTGTCCACTGTAAATTATATATGATCCATAATTACGTAATTCTTCTGAATGATAATATATTTATCGGTTGTTAAATTTCTGTTAAAAATTAATGGGCTCATGTCAATTTTTTTTGTTTCGTATCTGCGTTAACATTTTTTTTACCGCTGTTTGTATCAATTTTATGTTTTTTCGTTTCGTTCGTTTAACATTGTGATCAATACTGTTATTTCCACGCAACTCGAAGAAGGGTTTTTCCGAGGAACGTACGGTCTACGATTGGACAAACAAGGAAAAATCAAAATCTTTGGACAAACCGTCTTACGGTTGCGCGAAGAAGGACGAAAAGGAGAAAAAAGAACCGGTGGCAAAGAAGGAAAACGCGATAGCGATCGTAGACGCGGATTCCGATAGTCGTGAGAAGAAGATAGTCAAAGGAAAATCCGCGACAAATGAGATGCTCGAGTCGGACAATCCACCGCCCGACTACAAACCAGATTACATGGTCATTGATTTTGATTTTGAGGTTCGTCGTTGCAATTATTATAATTAATATATATATATAATATATATATGAGGCTCGGACGAATTTTCAGACACTCTCCTTCCCCGGATTGGCTCCTTCGTTTTTTCGATTTTTTAGTCATATGCTTATTTGAGTGTGTTGAAATCTTCTCAAAAATACAACAAGTATCTCAATGAGTCCGTGATACGTTCATGAATGAAAAAAAAAATCTTCCGCCCTGACTTTAAAATCGTTAGAGGTCATTCCATCCTGATGTACACACATGTTTTTTTCATTTTCTTCTTATTTTCTGATAATTAAAAAAAAATGTTAGATTGGAAACATCAATTTTTAAATAAAAAATATAGAATAAATCCTAGTCTTGAAATCGTTGTAGGTCATTCCTACTCATTTCTTCCCCCCAAAACTGCATATTACATTCGACATTCCCAAAAAACTGCAATTTTATCTGAAAAAAAAATTGACTTTGATCTAGAGCGCCGAGTTTTAATCATCTTTTCCACAAAAATATAAAAACGTCCTCGTTTTCTTTCGCCAAAAACAAATTTTCAATGGGCGAGGACGCTAAAGATTTAATTCTCAACGACGAATGGGTTTTTTTTTCTTTTTTGTTTTTTCATAAATTGAAAAATTGCAATTTTTTTTGTCGACCAACTCAAAATGTGTGCTTCACGTTTTATTTTGTTTTGTGTCTGGTTTGACCGTTCGTTCGGGGGTGGGGATTGCAGGTAGACGCTATCAGCAATCGCAATGCGGTATCATCGACGGTAGGGGCGCAGCGACCTCACTCGGTCGAGACCGAGGATGACGAAGGCACTGAGATGAAAATAATCGAACCCCGAAGACCCGTACAAGTTATATCCCGAGCTAATTTCGACGCTACGCAAAACACACCGGTCGACACTACCGTTGAATTTCCCATACGCGAACAAACTTGCAAACAATTGGACAAACCGAAAACAACGGCTATCAACGGAACCGTTGACGCTACCGGAAATCTTCCTCTTCAAACTTACAACAGCGTGAAATGCGTCGTAAGCGGGACGTTGAATCTGACCGCTAGCACGCCACAGGGAAAGGTCATAAGCTCGAGTCTTTACTCGGTTATGCCTGTGTCTTGGCCGTCGCCTAACATAGCCATGGGTAAATTAATAATTTATATGATAATATATGTGTATATGGACCATTTTACCATATATAGGCATCAGTTTCGATGACCCGCCCTCAGAATCTTTTCAATTTTTTTTAGGATGTAGTCCTCGATGACCTAGTCCGTATGCACCTGATTTTTTTCAGATTTTTCCGTCCATTATTTTGGCTGTAGTAATTTTTTTAAATAATATTTTTTTTTTAGATTCAATTTCTTAGTATTTTATCGCAATATAAAAATTACACTTAAAGTGCATTTCTGTGTGAAATTGTCTCAACTTTTCGAAAAAAATATTGATTTTCAGTTTGGGGTAACTGAAAGCTTCGTAAAATCGAGCTTTAATCGTTAAAAAACTCTTTTTCGGACATTGCGCATGTTTGAAATTTGTTTTCAATATTTTTCTTAGAAAGATGAGCAAATTTTAATTGAGAAAAAAAAGAAAAAAGTACAACCGTCAATAATATATTATAAAATAATAAAATATGATATTCATAAATAAACTTTTGCAATTATTGAAAAAAAAACTCGTGAAAAAATTCTTTGAGAAGAAAAATGTGTAACTTTTTGTGTTAAAAAAAACCAACAACAAAATTTGATGAACCAAAGCTTAAATTCAAGCTTAAGAGTGTAATTTTTGGAAAAAAAATATTGCAATATTAATTATTTATGTAATTATTACTTTTAAATTGCTAACGGTTGAAATTTTTGCCGGGGTCGTGTATCGACCCCCCTTATCATGAATTGGGTCAACAAATATTTATCCCGTTTATTTACGCGTTAAGTAAAATAATTTATACAAATCTATTATTATGATTAAGTTTTTGTTGTTGTTATTGTTTCTGTTGTGTTAACGTTTATCACGATAATTGGCGCAGAAGCCGTTTCCAGATTAACACAACACATTCCGTCCGCCGAGAAAAAATCCCTCGATGAGAATGGAAATGCCGTGCAGGGTCACAACGGTGAACGTAAAAAAGTTCGAAGAAAGCACACCCAAGAGCCTAACGTTATTGTATATAAAGCCGAAAACGTTCAGGGACATCGCAACATCGAAGACATAGACACGATTGTCGAGTTCATCGAGAACAAAGAGTCAAAGGGAAAAAAAAGCAAGACGAGCAACGCCGTAAGGGTGAAATCAACGTCGGGAACGAAACCGAGAACTCGTGAAAAAGATTCCAAGAGAGAACAGTTGCCAGCCAAGCTGCACAAATCGAATTCTCTCGAAGAAATTTCGAAAACCAAATTGGAGGATCTTACGGCGGAAAAAAGCACATGCTCGAGCGGTGCCAGTAGCATTTCGAGTCAGCACGGTGGGTCGGATCGTCTATGATCATTCTTTTCATTTTTTTATTCCAAGAGAATATTTGAAAAAAAATATATTATTCACGGATTAATAATTTGACAAATTGTTCGAATATTCGTGTTTGGTATCTTTTTAGGAAATTCATATTAATATTGATAAATTGATCGATCATTCAGCTTGTAATTGATGTAACGTGATAATTTTCATTAAAAAATAAAACAAGTTATTGCCATTAAGGGGACTAGACAGCGAGAACAGGCCAAAAATGCGATAAAATTCAAATGGCATTTGTGAAGAAACGAAACAACGTACACCCCCCCCCCCCCCTTTTTCCAATGTTTTCAAGTGGCCCATTCTAGTTCCGGTAAAATTTTGAAAAACGAATGACATTTATTGCAATAACAATAATGACAAATTAATTTTTATTGCATAGAGTTAGGTTGACTTTGTAGAGAACGTTGATCGCTTTATTTTGAAGAAGAAAAAAAAACAAGGTGATATCTTTGACCGTTCTTGAGTTATCTTGGTAAAACTAGTGCAAAATGCTGTTTCGAGGAAAACGCGTCTAAAGTTCTGGCGCCGTTTACTTATGCGAAATTTTGCAAATTTTTTAGTCTAATTTGCACCAAAGTATTCGGAAAAGATTGCAGTAACAAAAAAAAAAATAAATAAATAAACGAATGAATAAATAAATAAATAAATAAATAAATAAATTTGAATTTTCTCGCTGCCTAGTCCCCTGAATTGATCAGTATATATTTAAACGTTAATAACAATTGCTTTTACGAATTATCACAGGTGCCATAAACGTGGCTCTTCGCAGAGCGAAGCAACGCAGCACCGGCGATTCGGCGGTCGATTCACGGGGCGACAGAAGATCCTGGGGCACCGAGGAGGGCCAGTCGATCTACTGCAACGACACCGGCGACGATTACACGACTCGTAAAAATTTAACGAAAAAAATGAACGTCGACGCCGAAACGGAAACGGAATTTCTCGTTGTCACGAAGAAGAAGAAGAGCAAAAAACAGCGTCGGAGTTCGAGCGGCGGTAGGGCGCAAAATTTGGCGAGTTCGGGTTCTTATCTTCAGAGATCCGGAGGATTCGCGAATGACTACAGAACCCCGTTGTCCCCGGAATTGCGAAGAAAATCTACGAGCAGCATGCCCCCCAGGTAATTCGCTACTTTTTTTGTTTTCGATTATAATTTTGAAAAATTCAACTCCGGTCGTTGAATTTCAGATTATTTTCATAAAAGAATTCTATTATTTCACAGGCCGAAAACTGGCTGACCCAGGCCAAAATTTTAAGCGTTAGCCACTTGAAAAAAATATTATATTGTGATCTTTTTTTTCTTAATCTTAAATTTAAGTTCATGGGTTCAGAACTTCTTTTTTTTCTGCAAATTTATAAATTTTACTTTTCAAAAGATTTTCTTCTCACGAATTTGTCCAATCATCGCAAAATTTTATTTATACAAAAAAAAAATAATAATTCAACTTTTGAGTACGATGCATGAATTTTTTTCTAAATTTTTCGCAAATTACATTTACTACATTTACGATGAAAAATTTGAAAATTCCGGATCGATCTGACTTCTTTTCCGTCATGAGGTCCGAATGAAAAATAAGATATAAATAATAATGAAGAAAAAACGTTTTAGTTTAAGAATTGGAGAAAATAATTGTTTTTTTTTCTTACAAAAAAAAATTGATTGACGAAAATACACTAATTTTACTCATAAATTGATTTTCTTATTCTCGAAAAAAAAAAAATTCAACAACAACAATAATAAATATAAAATAAGAAACACGATAAAATCATATTCTTTCTTAATTTCTTTCTTTTTCCTTCGTTAATCAATCATTTCAGCGACAAATCCGACAGCAGCGACTTGGATTCCGTGCACTCGCTTCCGGTAACCTCAAACTCATCGAAGCACAATTCGTCGAAAAATTCTTCGTCCCCGGGTGGCGCTTCGCAAGCGAGTTACGCGGACATTGCCCGCACGGCAACGATAAACATGTCGCCACCGGGTGTCCTAAACATAACTACGATGGTGCCGAACATGTTGAACACGGGTACGTGGCCCACCGTGCCCACAAAAGCCCCATCGGAACCCGACAAATTTCCCCAAGATCATTATCCGAGTCTGGACGAGTTGCAACACACCGATCGTAAATTACGTCAGCACACTTTTGCACACGCCAATCACGCTCAGGGTTTGAGTCTGAGTTTTGAAAAACCCCCATCGCCGACTCTCGTTAAATTGAAACAAACCGCGGAAACGAAAAAAGCCGAGGCACGCGAGGAAGCGATAAACAAAAATATTCAAGTGTTCAAATACGTTCAGGACATTGAAAAGCTTCATCAGAGTCTCTCACAGCAACAGCAACAACAGCAACAACAACAACAGCAACAACAAAAGCATCAACAGCAACAACAAAAAACACAATCGTCGAGCGGTTCGAACAGCAATCCAACGTTTCAAACGTCGAACAACAATTCCAATCAGAACGACCATCCGTCGACGATAAATTCACAAAGAATCAACAACTCGACGACGACGACGACGACGACGACAAACAACAACAACAGCAGCAGCAGCAACCACGAAACCGTGTCACACAACAATCACGAAATCCCAAACACGACCAAAGACGCAAATGCGAACACGCGAGTGACTTACAATCGTTCGCGAAGAAATTATCAACAACCGAGTCAAACGACGCAGCAACAACAACAACAAATTTCACAAAATTCAACGCAAGATTGTCAACGTGAAGTTCGAACAACGATCCACGAAACTCGTGTCGTCGACGACGCGAACAAAATAATTTCCCAAATCGTCAACAATCACGACGACAAAGATGCGAAAAAATCCCTCAATCCGCAAAATTCTTCGTCTTCGTCGTGTCAGGACGATACGGAAAATTCGCGAACGAGAATGTCGACGAATTCAAAATTTTCGCATCAACAACAACAACAATCATCGTCGCATCAAAATTCGAAGAATTCGCACGGCGATGCCGAAAATTCGTCAAAAACGAGCTCGAAGACTGACAGAATTTCCCGAACCTCGAAGGATCATCAACAAAACACGAAGATCGACAGTGGAAAATCTGTAAATTCGCAAAACGCGAAGAAGGAACGTCACGATCGTAGCGTCGAGACAAAACGTTCAAAGTTGCAAAATTTTGGTAAATGCGACAGGGACGCGATGGGAAAAACCATGGACAATCATCGGTGTGCGAGTGGAACGAAAAATTTTTCGTCCAGACCGGCGGTGATTCTTATGGACGAGAGTCTCACGGATACAGCGAGAAACAGCGATTCACCGAGCGAACTCACATTCGGTTTTGAGGTTAACGAACAACTCTTGCTATCCGAACAGACGGACGATGAGGCGAATGATAAAAATTCGACGATTTACGTCGGTAAAACAACAACAACGCCGTCTTTGTTCGACAAACCACCGCCAAATTTCGACAGACCACCGCCCATCTACGAAAAATCTCAACAACAACAGCCACAACAACAACAACAACAACAACAACAACAACAACAACAACAACAACAATCGTCGTCACAGCAGCAGCAGCATCAACAACAACGACACAACGTGAGATACGACAAATTTTCACCGAATTATCCGATGCATCAACCGCACATGCAACATCATCACGGTATTTCGCATCAACAAACGATGATTCCGCCTATGCCGTACATGAGTTATCTTCCGGGTTTGCGACCTATCGCCGGTTATGCACAACCACCACCCAATAATACTGGAAGCATTATCGAAAAGTATAATCGTCAACCGAAGGAAGATTTTTCAGCGCGTTACGTCGCACCCGAGGAAACTGTTAATGTTCATAATTACAATCACGATAAGATTGTCACTTTCGTCGGTTTGGGTGAGTTTGATGATTACATTTTTTTTTTTAAATTTAAGGTTTAAGTACCCTTCATAAGAGAGTTCCTCGTCGGATTTTCATGAAACTTGGCATACTTATAGGTATTGATGAGAAAAAGGTTCAATTAAATGATTTCCATCATCGTTATATCGATTATAGACTTTTTTTTTAAGGACAGCATTTTTTTATTTCGTACCTTCAATTTTTCATCAAACTCATCAATTTTGTTTTCTTCGTCTTCTTTTTCTTTTCAGCATGGGACGCAGTGATGCGCGAGATACCAGTAACCGCAGCGACCGGTCGAGTGCAGTACTACAGTGGACAGTGAAAAAAAAAACAAATAAATAAAGAAGAAACAAAACAATAATAATAACAATAACGATAAATGTTAATAAAACAAAACAAAGCGGGTGAAAAAAAAGAAAATAAAAAAAAAACTTTTAAAAAACGGTAGAAAAGGCCCAACCTGACGATAAAGTGCATATTCGAATATATCGAACGAACTGCTGATTGTCATGGGTTCTCTGTCGATTACCGAATGAAGAGAGACACCTGGACCAGTTCGGTCACGATGTTCCGCTCGAAGATACGGATCTCTTCACGTGTCACGTCGTGAACGGTGAAAAAAACTTTTTTTTCGTGGTAAATTGAAGTGGAGAAAAAGAAACAGTGGACAAAAAAAAACAGTGGACAAAAAAAACAATTACTCGTTTGCCTCACGAACGTTTTTTTTTTTTTTGTCTTGTGAAAATTTTGAAGAATTCCGTTTCGAAGCGGGTATCATTCGTGACTGATGAGTCGTGATGAAGAAGGACGCTGGTATGAGAGAATCTCCGGCGCTAGAGAGAGAGAGAAAGAGAGAGAGAGAGCGAGTGAGTGAGAGAAAGCATGGACACAAAAAGATCACACCTGTAAATAGAAATAATATAATGGTTGATCGCTAAACGATGAACTCGGGCAAATTCCGTTCGATCCGACGTGAATCCGAGTTAACCCGTTGTGATGCGTAAAAAGAAAACATAAAAAACTGAGAAAGAAAGAGAAGAAAAAAATAATAACAAAAACAACAAAAAATTTGTTAATCCGCTTGCGAAGCGTCGTTGCGAAGAACGGCGATGCGTTTCGTTGTTAGAGCGTTGAGAGAACGTATTCGAGATCGTCGCCACGAACTTTTCAACGATGATCCCAATAAAATACGTTTCGCTAACTAAACTCACTTCGGAAAAAAGGAAAAAATGAAAAAAATAAAATAAAATAAAAAATAAAAAGAAAAGAAGAAAAAAAAATACAGCGAGAAAGAACCCGAGTGTAAATATTTTAGAGCGTGGAAAGAAAAAAAATAAT